>DWED01000705.1:0-10463 GCA_018245795.1 Protelbella ruficauda | reverse complement strand
ATTGGGTGTTCTATAAATATTTTATGTTGTAGCAATTCGCAATCGAAAGTAGGTTGGCGGAGAGTTATTAATATAATACTATTCGCGCTTTGTTACATTACACTTAATACCAGAAATGTAACGACACTAATCTATGCGAATATGCAAAAACTTAACATCAAACCTGTAATTTCTGAAGAGGTAGGTAGAGAAGTGTTGTATACTTCCACGTTCCACCATAGATAATCTCTAATATACACTTCTTCAAATGTTGTCTTTAAAGATGCAACGCAGGTCCTTCTCTGGTGTGGTAGATGTTCGTAGACTACAGAAAGCAAGTGCCATAAGATGAACAGTCTACCAGCTTACCATGAAGTTTAAAAAATTTGTTGCTGCAAAACATATTTAGTTTACATCTAGAATTCAATTGAAATTAATAGGATTAATATTTAGAGTGTCATTATTATAAAATCAAGTACTTGACTGGTACAAACGACCTTATAAAAGTTATAAGATGTCAATTTCACTTCATAATAATTAAACCCACGTCTTCAAATCATAATCACGATTGTCTGGCGCCAAACAATATCATTTGCATCCCCTGCAACTTTCCTGGTACTAGTCATAATGGAATAACTGAAATATTTCCAGCGATTTATTTCGCTTAGGTATATTGTTCAATACACCATATAATTTCGTTGTTTTAAAATATAGTTATGTTTCCAATCTGCATTTATAAGATTCCTTAACATATATTATCTCCAATTACTTGACCCTATTGCGGTTTCGACTGGTTACTTAGTGTTACAAATTATTAGATGTGCTAATTATAAACGCAATACTTAACTATAACTAACATTAGTGACGTAATTTCTTACTTAGGATAATAATAAATTTAGTACTTTCAATATGTAAGATTTTGACGATATTTATAATTGCAATTATAAGCTACAGCAATTTTGTAGTTATGCTTACTATAAGAACCTTATTCATAATAGAGACGTATAAACTCGCTTAGCTCCAGTGAGGCTTTAACCCAAGCTATTGCATATTTCATAAGGACGCCAGAAATATTGATAATTGAAATTAGATCCATGGAAATCATTCATAACGGTCGGGAAGTTTACTTTCATCACAATATATTTATAATACAGTAGTAGTCATTGTAACGCACGGTCATACAACCGTTCTTTATTTTAGAACCCTGTTTAACGTTCGGCAATCTTCGGATGCGGCGCGCACGCTTCGTATATGTTCGGTTTTTTTTTCTAGCCAATCGTATGCGAGCTCTCATGGACGTCGGTAGGTTCCAGACCTGACCATTGTCCGTCTACCAATATAACATTCGTTACCATTTACAAAATTTGATGTTATACTTCCGAATAATTTCGTGTGTCGAGAATGCGGCATTATATATAGTAATACGAGTATGGCTTCGGAAAAATATGGGTTCGGAAACATAATTTATGATATAATATAAGATTTAATAACAATCTTTCGGGCTCACTCATATAATTATGACGCCCCGAACCCAAGCTGGTCAAAGCCTATGCTTATTTTTGTAAGCAATTAGCTAATAAAGTAGGTATGGAAATTTCTGAATACTTACGTTAATAATGTTACAACCGCACACGAAAAAAAAATCGTGTTCTTATGATAAATAAATGCGGTTGGTGGGAATCGAATCTGTTATCCTGACCTCAGCAGTCAAGGTCATTTATAACCGGACCAACAGGCTGGTCACATAAATTTTTAATCATTTATGCATTTATATCAATTTGAACTGTTCAAGTGAAGTTACGCAAAACAAGTTTTTATGAAATAAAATGAAAGGCTTGGAATTGAACGACCTCGACCAGGGTTCTCTATTCGCGTTTCAGTTCTTAAGGCAATAGAAAGGGAACTTCGTGCAGGTGAAAGTGGCGGCTCTTTGTTTGATTGTTCTCGTGCTTAAGTGCTATGAAATAAATACATACCATTAACACATTTCTAAAATAGCCCTTTTTACCATTCGTTTTCTACTTCCAGGCCGCCGCGCCTGATATGCGCAAAGACGGCGAAAATGGTTATTTGAGCCTATGTTATTGCGTTCTTATAACATATACATAAGTACAAATTTTGTTGTTTATTAAATACATATGTATGGATTAGCGTGGAGAGAACAAAGTATAAAAAACGTTATTCGAGATTTATTTCTTGCTAAGTTGCTAACAGTTGCTAACGGAAATTAACCTCATACGTGTTAAATATTTTTAGAAAGAATAAAGAATATGTAGAGTTTTCGAATATACATCCATTTGACGTATCATCAATATTAATGTAAGAGAATATTAATAGTTCACAGACACAAAAACCATTCCAGAAAAATAAAAATGACATTTGATTGCCACTAATTTCTAAAATATTTTGTAACTACCCACAAAATACTCTACTCTCGCAAAAGGGCGAGGCGTGAGACAGAAAGTTACACTTTGCAACATTCACTTAGCTGGTATTACATCTGTATTCAAATGAGTTAGTTTTAAGATATCTTTTACAATATTCAGAAGATACCGCCACGAACTGAAATAGTGTTAATAGTTCGGTTCCAAAACATGAGACTCGTCAAAAATAAAGAGCACTCCTAACGATCTAAGAAATATGTCAAATAGTCAATAAATGCTAGTGTCATTAAAGATCGGCCAAACGTAAACATGACAAAATATGTCACTCGAAGTGACTCACTACAGTAAACAGTGTTATAAGTTTCGACCGAAACCTCGTATAATAATCTAAAAATACTCTCGGAATTCGTGGTAGTATTATATATACTCTTCGGTAATGTTTCATATTAAAACTCATCCCAATCGTATTTATTTATGGAGCCAAAAATTGTTGATTCAGCTTCACTGTCACAATCCCTGTCAGATAGTGGGAGATCCTTGTAACTTTTTGGCAAATTTATATTATCTTTCGTTTTGTAAACTTGTGAAATAATTATAGTAACAAAAATTCCCCGTTTATTTTTTTTTTATATACTATTTACTTAGATTATATAGTACATACCACATGTGGTATCAAATAATAATTAATAACAGATCTAACAACACATAATATTTTCTGTATACCTTGCAGAAACATTAATCTATTTATTTATTTATTTATTAATCTCGCCAATATACTTTACACTGATACAAGATACATCTACATACACTGATACATCTACCTAAATAAAGCAGTAGAATGCATCAATCCATTAAACGCGTCACAGACTAATTTACGTAAACAACTTAGTTAATTTAACCAAAAATGTTTTACACAACAATTTACCGTGGCGCATTCAAAGTTTCCTCGGGCCCGCGGAGCCCAACGTGACCATGATAAATGTGGATCGCACAGCTATCTGGAATATAAAATATTTAATCCCTTTGTTCTCAAGAGAACATGAAGCATTCCTTGTCGTCGTCTAGATAGAAGTTCCCAACTCAGCCGGAGGCTCACATGCTATTGTAGTTTCATCACTTTAATTCATCACAGCAGTGCATGCATTAAAATTTTAGGTACTCATAACATTCTATTCTTGGAAAACTTGGAAATTATGTCGAGTGTTTCCGTAAAGTAAGGATAAACTCAGGCAAACTTAAAGAAATCTTTATTTTTATCTAAAATGTTTCCAACGTGTCGTGTATATCTTTTTTCAACTCCTAAATAATAAGGCCGCAAAACTTTTCGGGTAATGTGTTTCACAGAAGTTTCACACAATAAAAACATTCGTTTTTCTTAATAATGTATATGGGTGGGTAATACAAAACTTGTGTTTTTGAGTTCACACGCGATGCGTACTCTTAAATGTGGATTCAAAATAATAATATGGCATTCCGGAAGATGTACGTTACAAGAAACGCACGTAAATAATAAGGAGTAAAGAGATAGAAAGAGAGACAATGAATTTTTAAAAACGATTTCACTCAATTCTTATAAATTTTTGCACGTACTTATAAGTTTAAATCGTTACTTATATTAGACCATCAGCCTTTCTTAGTCTAGGAGTGGATATAGGCCTCCTCTAATCAGTATCCTTATTTCCTACCGTAGGGGGTTTTTGCCCGTACTCCCACATTGGGCATGAGAGTTGAAGGACACAGAGCACTATTTAGCGCACCGACTACGCTATTACCCGTTGTGACAAGGGTATTTATCCGTGCCTAGGTTAACTGCGCTCGTCTGTTGAATAGCATGGTGCACTATGGGCTGGTGACGTTTGCTTGGACTTCTAAGATGGAGCTTGAAACCCTTCACACGCCACATAATAATTAAATAATTATTAACAAATAAATATATATGGTCCCCCTAGGTCCAAACAAAATAACTGACATTTTTACTAGACTATGACATCATAATCAGGACTGAGCATAAAATAAACAATAATTTTGCGTTTATATTTTTTGACATTTTCAGCACTTTCATAATATTTATTTGATACAAATTTTAGCATAATATATTTTATACTTTTTTCAATGAAAAAATTAAATATATTTTATTTGATTTCGAATTTTGTTGCTGTCTTAAAAAATATTTTACGACGATATTTATTCGCACAAAATGCCAGAATTGCTTAAATGTTGTCATTTTTATAAACATTGTGGTAAAAGTTTAAAAAAAATTTTGTTATCAAAAATTATTAGACTGGGAACCGCTACTGGATGGAAGCAGCCTTTTCAATAAAGTTGGGTGCCTTTCGTGTCCACACGATTGAAAGTTTGGTTTCCGTGGCTTCCCTACCTTTTGTCATAAGATATTCACCTATATCGCAGACATTTTAAATACAAACTTGCTTATTTTTCGGCTCTCAATTATGGTGGAAGTCAAGACGAAGACCTTTCCAATTGTGAATATTTTTCAAAACACAATAGTAAATACTTTAGGATTTTACCAGCGCTAAAAGCTCTCTTTGATAGCCCTTTTAAGCGATGCAATGACAGCGCTGATAAAGCCCTTTTATTTATTTGACATTTCCTAGATCAAGTTAGCGTACTGATCATAGGGGTTCCCATTTAAGAGCAAAGGCACTGTGCCAGAACCTACGATTTTATGAATTTCGGAGATCTCCAATTTACTGTCAAACTCTTCTAACATCATTTATCTACTTGTGCGTGAACATTGACATATTTGGTCTACATGGTTTGCCTTACATCCCCAACGCTGAAAGGTTAATCCATCACAATATTCTTAATAATTCGGTTTGTCGGACTCTATCAACCATTACTCTGCCTGCAACGCGAGAACCTCTCAGTCTTTCAAGAAGCGATGGCAAGGGACCTGTTGGGACAACATTAGTATTGTATGGGACATACCCTCGTATGGGAATAGACCTGTGTTGACACGTTGACTCTACCGCATGTCAGAAACAGTGCCCTGAACGCCAGGTTCACTACCAACCGCATCCAGTATCTCAACCGCCATAAATATATAAACCGTCGCAAATCACAATTATGTACATATTAACGTTGCTAGCAACGGAAACAGGCTCATATGAAGAAATTCTCAGAAATATCGACCAAGCTTGTGTTTGCCTCTAACGTTTAAAAGGCTGGTGGCTGGCTTAGCTTTACTTACTTACAACAATCATATCAGATTTGGTTTTGTCTCTTAATAATAAAATACTTCCATAACAAAAACACATTTCACTCACAAACGGTTTTATTGCATTTATGTTGAAATATAAATAAATAAGTTATAACTTGCGTTCATCACACGAATACTTATTCTGTGTGGGAATCGAACCCACGCGCAACGGCACAGCAGTGAGGTTAACCACTAGATCAACGGGCCAATATTTTAATATTAATGTATTGTTTCAGAAACAAGAAGCCCAATGATTTGACGCGCCGGATGCAACATGTTACTGAAATGATGTCAAATCAATATGGGCATGCTTACTCAATTACCCATCGTAGAATGCGGAATATACGTCTTTCTTATTATCATCCATACTCCGATACTGCAAGGAGAAGAGCAATCGCAATGCCCTAGCCTCGCCGAGAATCCCATATGTCCATGTTATAATTTCAAAGAAGGTACGTTTACATATTTCGACAATTTAAAAATATAACTATAGTTTTCCATGTACAGTTAAAAAGTTACTTATAAGATTTATATAACATGATGTTGATTTATTTCAGGTTTATTTTTAGAATGCCCCAGTGCCACTCCCAGCGTTGTAAAAAATGTACTGACAAAGATAAAAGGAACCATTCAATCTTTATCAATTTACGATCTGGAAAGCTCCACAACGGAATTAAGGGCAGACCTTTTTCCGTCACAAGTGAAAATAATCAATTTACAAATTTCACAGTCCAGTATAAACAAAATAAGCCCTAATGCTTTCATATCCCTTCACGATTCGATGGGGTCTCTTAGCATAATTTCCAGCAAATTAAACAGAATTCCACATGAATCATTTGCCGAATTAAAGAATATTGAAGTCCTTGATTTACAACTAAACGACATCAAAGAAATTGAAGCAAACATATTCACAAATCTGAAATTAAAGAAAATCAATTTGAAGGGGAATAAAATAGTCAACATTTCGGAAAATGCATTTCACAACTTAGAAGACAGTTTGAGCGAGTTGGATATTACGGAAAATTTTCTGAATATATTTCCTTTGAAATCTCTAGGGAACCTGAACAAACTCAGCAATTTGAGACTGGCGTGGAACAAAATTCATTCTATCCCGGAAAATTTTAATGTGACTATCTCTAATTTAGTAACATTAGATTTGAACTCCAATTTATTTGCTAAAATATCCAATAATTGGTTTCGTTTTATGCCTAAAATAAAAACGTTAACATTTTTTAGCAATCAAATTCAAGAGATTGAAGAGCAAGCATTTTTTTCACTAGAAAATTTAGAGACATTAGATTTAAGTCGTAATAAAATTATTAACATTGGCAAAAATATCTTCCAGAAAAATCACAATATTCGCACAATAGATCTTAGTCACAATCATTTACATCACATAGCCGGTGTATTTTCCAACTTACACCAACTGTCAGAAATATTCTTATCCGAAAACAATATTCTTGAAATACCAGATAACGCATTCCATAATACCATGGGGCTAACTGTACTCAACTTAGAACATAACGCCATTCAAATATTACACCCAAATTGTTTTTCTACTTTAACAAATTTGACACAACTCCATATGGGAACAAATTTTCTGAAAAAACTTCCTAATAATATTTTTCAAAATAATCGAAAATTAGTAACTTTAAGCTTAGATAACAATGAAATTAACGAACTAGATGAATTAATGTTTGATAAACTGGCAGAATTAAGAGAAATACGTTTACAAAATAACGTCTTGGGCCATATAAAGCGAAACGTTTTTAGTCCCTTACCCGGACTACTAGAATTGCATTTACAGAATAATGCAATTCAAGGCATTGATTCTCATGCATTTATAACACTTAGAAATCTCCAACATATTAATTTGCAGGGTAATCGCTTAACTACAATAGGGGATATATTTCCGAATAGAAATTCTTCCTTAGTTTCTATACAGTTAAGCGTAAATTATTTGTCGTTGCTAAAAAATAGCTCTCTTAGAGGTCAAGTAAATGTGCAAATAATGTGGTTGACTCAGAATAATATTAACATTTTAACTTCTAATCTTTTTAATGATTTGATTAATATACAAAGGCTGTATTTAAAAAATAACAGTATTGTACATATTGAAAATAAGACTTTTATGCACTTAAAGAAAATAAAATTTTTAGACATTAGTAATAATAAGCTTCCTAAGCTGAATAATGAAACATTTTTTAATCTTGTAACGCTAGAGGAACTGTACTTGCAGTGTAATAATATTAGGCAAATGTCAAGGGACACGTTTAAGCACCTAATCAAATTAAAAATATTAGATCTTTCTCAAAATGAGATAATTATATTAGATTTTGATATATCATCTCTTCAAATTAAGCAGCTTCGTCTTGGTAAAAACTCAGTATCAGTTATCGAAGCTAACTCACTTAAAACGTTACCAAACCTAAGCGACTTAGAATTGAACAATAATTTTATAACATGGGAGGCGGTTATCCGCGTAGAAATTCCAGGCTTAAAATCTTTAGTGCTATCGAACAATAATTTTACAATTTTGGAAAACAAAACATTTTCCCATCTACCGTCACTGCAAACACTGTCGTTGGAAATGGCCAACATATCTCAACTACGTCCAGCAACGTTTATTAAAAATCAAAATCTCCTGAGAATTAATTTGGCATATAACAGCTTGAAGGATTTGCACAAAGATGTGTTTGCATACACGACTATTTTGCAGGAACTCAACTTGAAAGGAAATAGTTTTACAGATTTTCCTCACGTTGCTCTTTTTAATGTCACATCGTTAGAAATACTCAATTTATGTCATAATCAACTGTCCAGTGTCGACTTTTTTAAATTTGTCGGTCTACAAAATTTAAGAACCCTAATTTTGTGCGATAATCGTATATCAATTTTAAACGGCTTTAATTCTCCATCGCTCAAAAATTTGGTCACGTTAAACTTAAGCAAAAACATGCTTACAGTTCTTCCGCCAAACTTTTTCCAACATTCAAATGGTTTAAAGGAAATTGATTTATCTCATAACTACTTCAAATATATTCCAAGTAATGGTTTGTCCGATGCAGTATTGCCAGCACTTACTACGTTGAATATTTCATCCAACTCATTAGTACAATTGATACAAATCCATGGCCAATTTTCTCTTTTAGAAGAATTATTGGTGACAAACACAAACTTAACTATTATCACTAGCACTGATTTTGAGAAATTTCCTTCATTAAAGAGATTAATTCTGACTCAAAACTGTATAATTCGACTCTCCCCTGGTGCATTTTCAAAACTGCATAATTTAGAAATGCTTGACTTAAGCCAAAACAAACTAGAAAATATTCCCAGAGAGAGACTACAAGGGCTTTATTCTACAAGAGCCCTAAATATATCCCAAAATTACATCAGAGAACTGGAAGAGTTCACGGCCGATCTGCAGTCGTTACAAAAGTTGGATTTGTCTTCGAATCATATTACAAAGATCAGCAAAGATGTGTTCCGCAATCTTAATAGTTTGACAGAATTGAATTTGAGCGGAAATTGGTTATCGACAGTAGCTACAGATAGCTTCAACAAATTGTATAAAATAATGCACATAGATTTAAGCCGCAACTATTTTGAAATCATTCAAATGAAGATGCTGAAATCTTTGGAAACGCAGATAAAGTCTATATCCTTCGATGGTACGTATTCGCTGAAGAGAAGTCTTATATTTTCACAAGCAAAAAAAAATTTAAATGAAACCAAATCAGAAGAACAACATGGAAATATTATAAATTTTATTTTGTATCACAAAATTGGTTTGTCAATTAGTATTAAAATCGAAGCCAAATAATTTTAACAAGACCTCAAATGATATCACCGTCGAGTGACTGAGGGTCGTCCAACGACAGCCGATTATTATATTTTAATTAGCGTGAAGTTTAGGGATCTCATCGTTGTTTCTGTTCCTTGCGACGCTACCACCCGGGACAAAAGGAAGGACACAAGAAAGATTATGTCCTATTACTAACTTTCTTAATTTTCACCTTAGAGCACAATGAAATTCATCAATCTAACTGAAATCTGTTATTACACTTGTAACGAATCGTTTTGTTTTGTGTCCTAATTATATTAACATATTTCAGAAAATCCGTTAACATGCAATTGCGAAGCACATAATGTATGGAGTTGGATGCAAGATCACTTCAAACTTGTTCGTAGGGGGAGTATTAATTTACGGTGCGAACACCCTGAGGAGCTCCACGGCTACAGTTTCCTTAAAATAACATCCCAAAAGTTATGTGACATACCGATCGTGATTCGGGTCGCCATACAGGATATACAAACATATTCAGTTATTGTATCCTGGCAAAGCCGGAATCAGAGCGGTTTAGATGGATATCAAGTGGCTTACTACGGAGAACAGATGCCAACAATTGTAAGTATCAAGTTATTCATTGCAACCCTTTACACTGAAACTGATTTTATTTTCCTTGTTGCTGACTGTAAAAATTTGAATTTTGTATAATGTAAATTTGTTTTAGCAACAGAAATGACTATAAAACACACTAAATAAATATTTATACTTGTACATATATCATATTTTATAATGATTACTAAAACGTGTTACATAGAACTCGCGCAGCAAAATTACAACAAACATTTGAATACAAAGGCTGTGCATCACTTCAATGGACCATAAAAAATATTTATGTATCTCGCTCGTGGATATTCGGTTGTACTGTGAAACCATTTAAATCTTCCCTTGTAACAATGGCTCATAGGGCCCACAAATTTTTTCAACGCTCGATACAAATAGGTGAGTGACATTTCGTTCAGGCGGTATAATAATAATTGAGTTCGTTTATTTTTCCTTTGTGACAGATACGCGGGAAGATTCTGAATGC
>DWED01000704.1:0-10465 GCA_018245795.1 Protelbella ruficauda | reverse complement strand
GGCCTATATCCAGCAGTGGACATCTAGAGACTGACGATAATGATATATATACATATACATATATTCTTTTATTTATACTGATTGAAATATTTTTAAACGTTAACTCCACATTAAGACAAATTTAATGAGAAATGAAAACCCTGTGTATACATATACAATTACTGGCACTATTTCTTTTACGCTTTGCGAAACACATTGTTCGATATATAACAAAAGGAACGTTTAAACATATTTTTGAAAAAATAATTTCATGAAAAAAAAAATGCGGGACCAAATTGCGAGCTACAACAGTCCCGACGCGAACGTTTCCAGTGTGCGTTGCTTATTACACGGCACCTACACTTTAAGACAATAAAAAATAACTCACCGACTGGGAGCGCGCAGATGGCACTGAACGTCTTCTGAATAATTACCGGCCCCGAGCGTCCTAAGGCAAGGTCTACAAGACGCATGTAAGATTTTTTCTTAGGACTTCATTCTGCTCTTACTCCATGGAACCCCTGATGTATTTATGTGGCATATTGAAGTTCCAATTATTAGCTTTCGCTTATTAGTGTACATTTGAATATTCTTCCAAGTAAAATAAAGCCATTAGAATACAACTAGACCAAATGACAATTAGAATAAACCCACCATACTACTCGGCACAGATGAAAAGTAAATATAACATGTAAGTAAATAAGTCTTTAATATGATGTTACGGTTTAAACTGAAATATTCTGTTAGTGCCAGTGTATGCTTTGTAAACACAATACGATGAAAATACACCCAGACAAGCGCAAATATTTGTCTCTTACAAACATCGCAGAGATAAAACGGGCAACCCTAATCGATGGCAACATTTGCGTAGATATTCCTATATGTATAATTAATTATATAAAGCCTAGCATATCTCTCTTCTTTTCCCTTGTTAACGTTGTTAATCGTTAAACAAACTAAAATTAGTGTATATGCATGCCACATCAGACATAGGTAACAAACTATGAATAACAAAATGTAGATTTTTTTATGTTACTAACAGGAATTTAATCTAATTTAATATACTAACACATAAATGTTTCCCAGCTGACCGACTTCTTCACACATAAACGTAAAATATCCAGAGAACAGTATCTCAGATAATATAGTAAGCAGCTCAACATAAATTTTCTATCAAGTTCTTAAGGTTCTCTATTAGAGAGGAGACTCGTGTCCAACACGTGCGTGTGTCGTGTGGAATGTACGAAATGGTTGATAGCGCCAATGATGGTGATAAACATTGTAATATGATTCTAACGCCACAGAACACCACTAAAGAGTTCTTTTGGAGTCCTGAGTTAAAAGACCATTCATATATGAAACTTAATTATTATTTGTTAATGTAACATACTCTATATAAATTAAAAACGATTAAATTACACAGCGCTCCACGAATCGTTTATTATGCGTTATTCGAAATTTAAATTTATTGAAACCACAATAAATTTCCATCGAATTGGCCAAACGGGTCAAACCAAGTTGTCCGAACCATTGACCAAAAAACAAAATCCAAAATTATCTGTACATATTTAGCTTAATACAAATTTATACAAAGAAATCTACCTCAGCATACTTTCCATTTTACGATAAGGGAAGCAAAGCACGCGTGAAGGCCTCCTTAACTGGGGCAGTATTTTTTGCATTTTTATTACAGCTGGTGTTATTACACGTGCCTAAAAGTTCTGGTTTTATACAGCTTTTGTGCTTTTGAAAGATATGAGCGTTCTTTCAGCTCCACTAAACCGCAAGTCATTTGTACGTTCCAAAGGCAATGTCGGTTGAATGTAGGTAATTTATGTAAAGCTGTACGTTTTACGCAAAGCTTCGAGAGAACGTAAATTTCAAATTTCGAATTAAACCAAATAAAACTGAAATACACATTACAAAACGACATATACATACATATATGGAAGAACTTAAGATAATGTTAACAGTTACCGATTTATTTTATGTACTAGAATTATTGTTACAAGTCAAATATCAACTATCGTAATCGTTCAAACATTGGAAGCGAAATAAAAATATCGCTTGCAATCTTAGCTTATCTTAGAATATTTGTATGTAAATACACGAAATAAATGTAACTTCACTTAGTAGAAATGCGCAAGCGAGAAATTTATTAACAAAACAGCGTTAAAATTAAGTGTAATTACTATATTTTATATCAACGCTGCCGATTGTCTCAATTTAGTAGATATTTACTTAAGATCGTTTACATTCACCACAAAATAAACACCTAATAACGCCATGTCAATAGCCTTTATTAAAAATAGATTACTATTTCCAGACCCGGAACAAAAATAACTTCGGAAGCTTACGTGAAACGAAACACTTTCCAACTATATATTGGATTTAGGCTCTGGTTAGTTTCGGCATTAGATTAGTTGTAGCGAGTCGGTCCCCGGGCGGCAGTGAGTGCATATCCTTGTTTGACATGAGACTCCGTAACTTATATCAAGTTGCGAGAATAGAGGCTTAACTTGTATCGAACCCCTTTTAAACTTTCACAAGCAGCGTGCATTGATTAAATAGCTTCGAACAACCGTCGCTAGATAGATTGTAGGTATTTAAGTATAGCTTAAATACAATATAAAAATGAAAGAAATGCTATAACTGTTTCTGCCGTGAAACAACTGTGGTTAAAATAAATTGTTTTACGTTCTGGATAGTGTGGTTATTGGTCCACATGAATACTACAGGCGATCGGCTGCCAACTTTGATAAAGACTCACTAATACTAATTCCCAAATGCTAATAATATCTTAGGATATCTTGGGACATTTGCACACACGGCCATCTGACCCAAAGTAAGCGTCAACAGATAGAGAACCCAGACAGAGGACAAATACTCGTGCCCCTCAAAAAATATTTATTCTTGATGAGAATCGAACCGACGATCCCCAGCACAACAGTCAGATTCACTGATCACTGCACCAACGGATCAATAATACCTGCTATGCTGCAATGCTTACTTATTAAATTATGCTAACATACACTAATAAGATACTAACGGTCCTAATTCAAAACAAAATGAGAAAGAAGACGTTACATACTATTTCTCATGTCGATACAAACTCCTCACCAATGCTCTTATATCGCTCCCGAATTATGTGTCCCACATTAGTTTAAGTGATAACTTCCTTATTTCTTAACATCCTTTAAGCGAACCCGCATAGCGACGAACCATTCCTAAGAATCTTGTACTTCGCGAGTACCTCTGCTCTTGAGGAAATAATATTTCAAGATGCCAGAGTTATACCTTCAAAAATATTTTGCTACGAGTACAAAGTGCTCAAGTTTTTCCGTAAAACAAGATGAGAGAGTAGAAAACTTGGCGTGGATGTTGTTAAAGTCTTAAACGCCCATAACGTTGTAGCAGCGTATGACCGGGCCGATACGGCTGAATAAATTTCCCACTTCAATTTAGAAAGTGGTGTTCGTACTTGGATATTTATGCTAATACCCCATCCAGAGGTATCATGAAATAATAATATCTACTCGGGAAATTTCGGGATCCTCTTACCTCGTAGGTTTACGTGTACGTGGCACGTGCGCTATCTTTAAAAGCCTTGTAAATGTATTTTACCGGGAAAAGTATGTTGGACAAAATGTAATTCGAGATAACTTACGATGCCGCTGATATTAAAAACTTTACAAAGGTTAGTTAAAAAAATAGTAAATTATACAATTTTACGTACGAAATATGTTAAAAGAAGCGAAAGAATGAGAGCATGCACGTCATATAATTGGATATTGTAATACTTTTTAGATGTAATACGTCACAAGTAACCAAAAAAACTTTTACGAAACGGTGGAAATAACAAGCGATTTTAAAAACAGAGACAAAAGCAGAAATGTTGAAGCAGGCTCGGAAAATAACGGAAAATTCATTATTATTCTACGGAGAACACAATATTGCTGAGTTTCATTCTGTATACAAAAAGCGAATAATGGTCCTCGCTTTGCAATCTATCCACGACTGCATAATAGAAAATGCAACAATGATTATTGTACCACAAGCGCCAGTTCCGACTCGATGGTTTTTATTTAAGACAAGATAATCCCGTAATTCTGCTCAGTGCTATTTACAAATTCAACATTATAATTCTACTGTAAAGCTGTAATCGTAAGAGGCTACGTACATGTTAATAAGGAATGTTCTGGAACACAATTATTAAATACGCAGGAAAAGAGGGCAAGTTTCACTCAGTGTACTCTGCTTAACCCGTGAAGAATCTGGCGTGATGATATAAGAATGATAATTATAATTCATAAGTGATTAGTACTTCAAATGTAATATGATAAATTAAACCAAATCTTGTAACACGCTTTATCGCATTTGTAGTGATCTGATGTAACATTTTCGTAGTACGAGTAGATATGTATAGGACGCAAAAAATAGTAGCGAATTAAAACCATTTGCGTGTTGCGAGCGTGTCGTAGCAATTTAGTTATGAATCAGAAATGTCATTAACACTTTTTATTGTGAATAAAGTGACAATTCATATATTTCACATGTTTAATTGTTACATGTTTGACACAAGAGCATTTTAACGACTACTAAAATCAAAAGTTATCTAAAGTCAACATCTGATACATAAAATAATCGTGTATTTAAAAAGTGAAAGGTATGCAAGAATTACAACTGGCAATTTTTCCTTGATGTTATGAAATTAAAATGTAAAGTTAAATACCTACTTTGAATATAATCCTATTTAAGCTCTTAAACATTTTCTGGGAAATATTCTATTCGAAATAATAGGATGTAAGTTTTCAACTTCAGCCTAAAATAAAGGACTAGTGAGAATTAGACGAGTAGTTATTGAATAATTGTTAGAATATTTATAAATTACTATGTAATACTACATATTAAAAACTTATTTAACATTATTTATTAAAAATTTTGGTTTTAAGTTCGATTTTAGTTTTGAAAAGTATCTTTAGTCAAAGCTAATAAAAGTATTTATTTTTAACCATACTTTTAAATTCACCTAAATTTAGTCTTCTGTGTCAGAGTAAAGACTAGGTTTCCGAAATTGAGATACATAGATGTGGGTCCATGGCGGTATATGGGAAGATCGTTAGACTAAGTAGTACAGTAAAATGTGTGAGCTACGAAGCATATGTATGTATATAAGGATTGGTTTACTTTAGAAACTTTAAGTGAAACTGTTAAAAGAAAGTAAAATAAAAACTATCATAAAATTTTGTAAACTATATGTACGCCTTCGATTATCTACCTAAATAATTATGTACATTACAAGAGATTAATTGTAAAAAGCTTTCATAGTGCACATTATTGTAATCATAGGAAAATAAAAGTATATATCAAAGTCACCCTTCTTTGATGGTAAATAGTAACATAAACGAATGTAACTCTTACTTGATAGTAAGTATGATAATTGATTCGTTCATATTACGAATTGATTGCACCGTTTCGTGCATATTTTTTTATGATTTATTTCAATGAAAACATTTACTCACGCAGTGCCTACTCGTACATACGTATTATGTCACTCTCATATTGGGTTACAATAATTATTTTAATTCTAATTAAACAAAACTAAAGTTCATAAAGTACTTAGCTACTCATAAATGTAAAAACACATTTAGATACACGTAATTTCCACAGATAATGATTGCAACAAAGAGTAGAAATGGCTATTTATTGTAAAGAGAGGAACGGTTAATCTCGTTTAGGGCGTGATGCGTGAACCATGTAGCCGACCGCAGGCCTCGGGCTTGCGGTGTAATTCATTAAGCACGATTGGCTAAAGTTCCAGCATATTACTATATACACCATTAATTTATATCGCTTCACCATTAGCCGGTTGGATATTTAATTTTGCAATACGTTTACTAGCTTTAAATTTAAACAGTAATAAAGTAGAAGAGAATTTGGGTATTAAACACTACATTTTGTTAGGTCAATTTCCTTATAAAAGACTGGATTCATTTCTCTAATAAAAACCCATCAAATCGCCAAGTATACAGACCTATAATGTTTAAAGTATCATTTTATGTCATTTAAAAGAAGTAATGAAAGTTCTAGTCTAACCATAATTATATTAATTATACGTAACGTAACACCACGCCTGTAAAGCCCGAAGGAGTAGGCAGAAGAGTGTAGTACACTCCCACGTTTCACCACTTACGTTTACGGCCCATGGAATAGGTGGTGAGCCTATTGCCATACACTGGGCACAGATCCAGACTTCGAGTCACTACTAGAAATTCTGAATTAGAAAAATCTAATAGTACCCCACCCGGGATTTGAACCCAGGACCTATTGATCTGCAGTCACACTTGCAACCACTCAACCAACAAGACAGTAAATTCAAACGTATATATTTTTTTTGTGTAGTTTCTGGGGGCTCCTTATAACTATGAACATTAAATGATGTGACCGAGTCCAATAAAATCTTTCCATCTTTTTTGAAATCTTCACTGTTTCTAAATCTATAATATTGGTATTTTTGTAGTGACATCTAAGGTTTTACAGAATATTATTGGTGGTTCTGGCTAACTTTTAAAAACTGTATGTCAGTGACATATGTACACATGTCACTAATCTTTCAATGATAATACAATTTGAAATTTCAGAGAGTATCCTAGTGATCCCAACAGTAGGCATTCAGATGTCAGTGAAGTATGTCATGGGAAGGGAAGACCATTTTGTGCCATGGTCCAGTATAGATGATGTAATAATAAATGAAGTTATTAAATTAGTAAGTACTTTTGAACTGATGAATTAATCTTGATTAAATTAGGTGTGTGAAAAGAGTGCTGAATGTAGAAGAAGAACAGCGTCAGGTTTGTTGAGATTGGAATATTTGGCACTTATGATTAGCGCTCTTTGCCTACTCTGTAAGGGACCGCGCTTGACAATATAAAAATAAAGAAAGTTTTTTTTTCAGAATAGAGTGCTGTATTTTCTGACACTACTAGTCAAAGTAAATCAGCAAAATCAGGAAACTGAGGGTATTAAACTTATACCATTGTTTAAGGTGATTTGATTTTTAAGTTATTTATATATATTGTTTACTTTTTCAAACTTAATTTGAGGGTTGTATTTTTGTCACTCCATATTTAAAATGGGATTCTACCATTTCACAATATTAAAACATATCTTTCAATTTCTTATCGATGTCTTGTCTGTGATCTGCATCCTGCAAACCCAGGCTGGACCATGCCTATACCTAGCAGTTGAATGAAACAGGCTGATGATGATGATGATGTATGTCTTACCTAATTATTTTGCATAAAATGTGTAACTTGATTGTATTATTTACAGTACACTAAGCCAAGACTAGCAATGCTTGAAAAAATTTACACAGAATTGCAAGCTTTATTGTCGGGCACATTGACTGAGGCCTCTGTACCAGCTTCTGGAGACCGAGCATAACTAATCATATGAAATTGTAGAAGTTTATTGTTTATTTGATATTTTTTATTTAAGTTTGTGAAACACTTGTTTTATTTTATTCATAAGGATGTATGTTAATACAGACAATTCCAAAATAATTTTGAATTATTGCATTGACAGATATCTATACATAGTATAAAATGAAGTTGTGTCTGCTGTTTGTATGCTTAGATGTTTAAAAAAACGCAACAGATTTTAATGTGGTTTTCGTTAATGGATAAGAGTGATTCTAAAGGGAGGTTTATATGTGTAATATATGGGTTTTATAGTAGAGAAAAGCCAATAGTTTCAAAAAATTGTAATGTAATGTCATAAAAAATACATTTTTTATGAGATAAAGAAAAATAATGTACTACGGAATTCTATATTTTGAAAATGTCTACAAACGTCTGTGATTGTATATGTCTATCTAGAAATAATCCACAGTAACTATTTTTATCTTTCACATATTACAAAAAAACAATGGGTTATTTATGAAATTATTTTAAACATTACAGTATTATTTTGCATACATTTAAATACTTTAGTTACGTTATGTATGTAATTTAGATCAAAATTGCCCCTTACAGCATATCATTAAAATGAATACATTAAAAGATATCAGATATTTAAAATGCGAGGGCAGAGCAACAGATTGTTTGGCGGTACGGAGTTCATCGGGTCAGCTGGTTAAGTATATAGTATTGTTTAAAATTATCGCACATTCCAAAGGATATTATACTACTTTTGTCAGCTGTTAATGTAGCAAAACTTTTACAATGACATGAGCATGAACCTTTATTATTTATTACCTGAGACATTCACTTGCTCGCAATACAATGTCACAAATTAATTGTAGCCAATAGTCACATGTTTACATATTTAAGTTGATTATGTATTTGAATAATCTGTATGACCTACAATAATTTTGATGGCTTTACTTTTAACTAGATGCACCTTTAGTCTAGTAGTTAGTAATCCTGGCTACTTAGTTGGGGTTCATAGGTTCCATTCCCACCCAGTATCAATATGTGTATGATGAATAACAGTATTTGTTTTGTTTGAGTGTAAAATACGCCATCTATATATGCATGTAAATATGTGGTATCTTCTAAACAGAACAAATATCCATGGTAAATAGATGATGAGTATTTATAATTTCGTATAGAGTAATAATCAGCTGATTTAAATTCATCAATCTCTTTCTATATTTAAGCGGATTTTGGAGACTGCGGGTGTCGACGGAGGCCGGTGCCGAGGGAGATCAAGACTCACTTATCTTGACCAAACAGGTCAAGTTTTGACTGATGGGGCATTTAGTATAACCAATACTTTATTGGAATAATCACATTATAATTTGTTACAATAAAATTATGTTAAATGTATATTGTTTTATTTGAAATCATTTTAAACGACATACATGTGATGAGGGTATAGTCAATTGTATCGAAACGCGGAAGATGTAGTATAAGATACATTATATACATATATGTATATCCCTGTGTTGTATTAGAATAAAGTCAGTATCCTTCAAGCCTTCACTCGTTTTACTTGACTCCTAACATCTAACATTACATAATAAAGATTGTCGAGACCAGAGAATGAAGTGGTGTGAAAAAATATATAGTGATTAGATAGATTAGATAGACTGACTGCTTCGTTGGTCGAGTGGTTGCAAGTGCGACTGCCGATCGGGAGGTCCTGGGTTCAAATTCCGGGTCGGGTACTATTGGATTTTTCTATTTTAGAATTTCTAGTAGTGGCTCGGAGTCTGTATCTGTGGCCGGTATGAGGTTCACCACCTATTCCTTGGGGCGTAAACGTAACAGGTGTAATGTGGGAGTGTACTACACTCCTTTGCCTGTCCCTTTGGGGATTACAGGCGTGATGTTACGTTTAAGGAAGGGATACTAAGAAGGTATGAGCGTGTATCAAGAATGAATGATAGTAGGGTAACGAAATAAATTTATAAGACGAATGATAAAGAGCGTCATAAAAGTTAGACCTAGACGTAGGTACATACTTTAATTCAATTTATAAGACGAATGACAAAGAGCGTCATAAAAGTTAGACCTAGACGTAGGTACATACTTTAATTTAGTCGGAGACACTAAAAGTAGGCCTAGTCAAGGATTCCCTTAATGGACGTTTATGACGATTTTAACTAATGTAGAAGAGGCCAAAAAAGTTTGTTAGGCTCGTGGCTTGAGGAAAACCAGTCTGCTTGTCTGTGCGATAGAACTGTTTCAAAATGTACCTGTGTGTTTTATTACCGCCTAAAATTAAACTGACCAAACGGACTGACTGCGTTCGTGAACGCAGTTTTATTATATGAGGAAATTGTAGTTTCTACCAAACAAATACAGGGGTCATTTACCTTCGTAAATCGCTTAAGCTCAAAGGTATTAAGAGTTTACTATCTAATCCCACAGCCTTAAACTAGTTATAAGTTTTTGGGAGGCGAAATACACTTTCAAATATATCCAAATGGATATAGTTCATGATTTGTAACATAACTATAGATACTATAACTAGTCTGACTTGAGTTTGTCTATGTCCTCTGGGACGTTACATTAATTTAATATGTAAATATAACCTGCAGAAGTAAACTAGGCACTTGTTATTATGACGCATTATCGAGATACTAGCTGTTTAAAAAGTGTTTGCTCAAATTAATAATAAATTGACGTACCAGAATATTTCACAAGTGCCTATAATGGTAGTAAATTTAATGCCCGCAATTGCGCTCCGAAGGCGAAAGTGGTTGGCGGAGTCGGAGGGTGGAGTGTGGGGTAGACTGGGTACGGTTGTGCCAGGGAATGGTAGTGATAGACATTATATTAGCGAAAGTATAGGACATAACAGAGAGTGTGCAACGGGAAAGATGAGCTGAACGTCACACGTCTGAACTTGTGTCACCGTATTGTATACATCGTCGCAGGTCGTAAGAGTTAGCAGAAACCCATATGGGTTTTCAACAGTGAAAAACTAGTATTTTTATTTGGTTTCTTTTGATAATTGTTGCGGCAAGTATCCAGATAGA
>DWED01000703.1:0-10466 GCA_018245795.1 Protelbella ruficauda | reverse complement strand
CTAGTGTCATATACACGTCGCCATCGTTACATATCTGACGTACTTGAACTTCAGTCGTCACTCTCTTAATACACAAAGGCTTAAGCAAATAGGTCGACAAATGTATAAATATTCATTTCCATCTATAAAATTATTAAATAACTAATAATTATTGAGTGAAATTGTAAGACATTAAAAAAGTCTGACGATATACTGTTCCGAAGAATCTTTTAATATTTTGTCAAATATCGAAATATAAGCATTCAAAAACTTTTAAGCTTCACCCATTAAACATAATTAGTTCTGCTTGACTTGAAACTAACAGCAAAATGCTTTACTGAATATACATATTATGTATATAGATTTTATTTAAGCGGCATTTGTTATCGAAAATTTTATACTATCTATCTATATCAAATAAGGGTCACAATGCTTTGCAACAATCTACTAGTAAAATGTATGGCAGTACATTTCTATGAAGGTGTTTAGGTTAGGTATGTATATAAAACGTCATTCACATTTTCGCTCAATTCCATTTTGCCTCCAAACGGAACCTCACCAAGGCTTTGAAAAAGTTAAAGCTATCTTTAAAAAAATAGCCAATCCGGAAATACCAGCCGTGTGAAAGTAAGTGAACCATAAACATATTTATGTTCATTTTTCAATTCCGTTAAACAAACTTGATCATATTTCGAAACGTAACATAATATGGCAAGTAGGAGAGCACAACATCAGCCCATTGTCCATGGTTACTTGATTAGTACTGTTCAGAAAAGGGGCTGTCTGGGAAGATTACCTATATTTATCGACCTAAAAGTGGTGTCATTACTTGGTTAAACCATATTTAACTACTAAACGAAATGTTATTACTTCTTAATTAGACCCCTGTTCAAAAAATCTAAGTCCCCTCAAATCTTTCCACGCGGATTCGGTTTAGAACATTTTATGTGTACAGTATGAGGGGTAAAAATGTAGGGGAGTACAACGCGGCACAGCGCAAGAATCGGTACGGCGCTGACCGTAGCTGAACGGCTGCACTCCCGCACCTACATATGTAGATCTGCCTAATCCAGCTGAATAACACCAACGGCTGTTTAACAGTGGCGATCATGGTTCGCTGTCGTCAGAAGCTAATAATCATTATTTGAGTTAAATCATTAGTTGAGTTAAATAAAGTATATATCTTATGTTCAGTACCCTAAGTAATGTAAAGTGTGAGAAAAAATTTCGTGTTATTTCTGCTCATTCCCGGTGAAATCGATTGCAAGGTTACGACTACCGCACAGCTGTCATGACAACCACCTTGAGGACGCAACTATGGATCAAAGGTTAAGAGGCTTCCATATAGCCGATAAACGTTAAAGTTATAAGGGGATAGTGAGTTGAAAAGCATTTGATTAATGCCGATTCCCCTGCGATAGATATGGAGAACCCTTAATGTAACTCAGTGCGTTGACTTATCTGTATTGTAGTACAATAGACACAAGTCGCAGTATGCCAAATATATTATATCAAATGGCGCCCGTTCAAGTCGAGAACCATTACAGTCTGATTGCAAATAGCTGAGGATGCTTAATTCATGTTTACGTACCTGCGTACTGTACCGACCCGAGAATCGATAGCGTCAAACAAGTTTGATCGCTACCATTTATAGTTTCATAAATAATTCCATGTAAGTAATTGGAAATCACGTACGCATTATATATTCACCGTAGGAAATTTTGTATTCTCCAGAGCGATAACCTTTTACGATTCAGGAATTACATCTGGGCTCTGTAACAGTAAAATGAAACGCTCATTTTTATTGTATAATTTATTATAGGACGTTTTATGAAGTGTTTTGCGATCGACGAACAGCCAGTCAAAGTTTATGATTGTTTCGCGTCTCTTAAAATGTATTGCAACCAATCGCATAACCACCGAACCAATTTTACCCTTTTTTACGGTAAACTATTTCTACTTTACGGGTCTGTAACCAACACTTGAGGAATTGGCAGCTTGGCAGCTCTGGTGAATACTTTATTATCTCATGTAGAAACTATTGGTGGGTATAAGTTTAAAAGTGGCCATTGAAAGAGTTATATTTAATCTAGTTAAAAGAGTAATTTCCGACTTTTTTATAATCGCTCAATACCTAATTAAGTAAAAAATAAAATGATATAAATAAATAAAATAAGTACTAAGAGAAAATCAATCATAAGTTAAATAATGTCTTGACATCAGACTACTAAAATAAAACACGTAAAAACGACAATAACTATTAGTGAGAAGAAGACAAATGCAAATTGAATAAGAAATGTCGAAACATAAACGGTTGATACCGTTCGTTTCTTCGAGTTAATCGCATTTACGAGAACGTATTACGGTTAAGCTACGTGACATTCTCCGTGCCAAAAGATTACTGTTAAGTGCACAGTTCTGTTCTTTTTCAATATAACATTGATGTATTTAGGGACTCCGCGATGTATCAGTTTGCCAAACAAATCACCAATTTTTTCATACTTTTTTTGATAGTTGGATTAATATAAATATGGCTATTAATTGTACACTGATCAATTGTTTTATTAACCATATAATTATTTCTCTTTGGACTTTTCAAAAATTAATTGCAAATGTGTGCTACTGATAAAGCTTGTTTAATTTAACTGAAATCAAGATTTTCCAACAATAAATTGGGAAGGTGATGTCGCGCAAATTAATAGATTATGGTCTTAATCTTTCTCAGTCTGATACAATTCATGTGCAATGAAACCATATAAAAATTAGACGGTGATGAAGATTTAAAAGGATCGAAATGTTATTTTTGTTAAGTATGAAGACTTGTGACTTATAATGTGTTTGAATAATCTATAATTAACATCACTTGGGGTAGGGCGCGGTGGGGTTAGCGGAGGTCATATTACATGAGAGCGAAGCACTAGAGTGTGAACACACCTATTGTCTCTGATTCAAGATAATTTAACAGTAGTATGAGTTGAGCATAAAGGGAACCTAAGAGATTATGTTATCCATATACGGTCTATATGGTCATTTCAACCTGGAAATTGGTTTGATCTCTCATTAGTGTTATTTAAGCTTAATAAAAGAACAAAGTTCTCATGGAATAATTTCATCATAAATCTATAAAACAAGGTAGTTTAAACCTATAAAACCAGATAACATATCATTATAATTACTGAAGAAAATTTAACTTGCAAATGCGTTACAATATTTTTTAATCAATTTTCAAAATCTTGGCTAAAAAGTATTAACCTAACCAAACAATAATTATAAGGGTTAAGTTCCAGTTAATCATAAATTTAACCAGTGAAAGATAAAATATTTTATTACAAAAGATCATTGCATCGACGCAATAAATTTAAACTTAACATTATCCAGCCAAATTTAACTTTATCTTCACTATCTTTAACAGTAACCGACATATAACTTGCCGAAAGTTAAACTATATTATAAACCGCACTTTAAATGGTAGCAAGACATCAATTTAAGCGAATGACATATATGTGTGTACGCCACAATTGTGTGTTACGAGCCATAAAACGACGTATATGTATAACATCAGGAATTGCCGGTAACAGCACTTAGTGATTAACATATCTAGCTACGTATATGAGAGCTTTCGTCGAATATAAATCACACGAGTGCACAGTTACTATACGTCAGAATCCACATACATATGTAGATGTGTCCACAATTTGTTTACAATGATTTAAGTTAATCGAAAGCTCTTAAACGTATTTGATACTAGATACGGACAAGTACAGATAAATTTAAATTTGAAGTCGATTGCAAATAAATACTAAGTGTTACAGATCTGATATAACAAAAAAAATGCTTCACTATAACAAACAAAATGCTTCAGTACTCCAAATACCGGGGCAGATAAAATTAAATCGTATAATAAGTAATGAGCTTTCGGACTTACGTGCTCCTTTGTTTTATATACTCCTTAATGGGCGCAATATAAATTGTTTTAATGTTTCTAATAAATTGTCTTAATTGATAGAAAATAATAAAAAAAAAAAATGTACAAATCCAGTAAACATAATTGTGCCTGTTTTCATTCCTACTACCAAATACTGGCAACATAATTGATTATATCATTATTAAATATATCCAGTGTCAATTCTAGCAATATTCATCTATATGTGCATAAATACTACTGTGAAAAAATATATTACACACTTCGATTATACATAATTAATAACATTGCAATGTTGCCAGCGTACGTCACCTCCAAAATACAGTTTTACACAAGATCCTTCTACAATTCCTTGTTTCCTTTCTTAAAAGTTGTAGCATAGATAATAAATAAGTAGAGCTTTATTTCTTCAAATAAAGTAAATTCTTTGGTGCTGTAAAGAGTACGAGTAATTAAAAAGCAATCTGCTCCTCGTGTACAGCGAAGCTTGTGTAGAGTGAGCTTCTAGAGCTGTGACACCGAGCCGCCGCGCCGACTCAAGGGTAGCACTGTGGAGAATTTCTAGCAATTACAAACGTTAATACAGGCAGAACATACACTACTGCTACAAGTACTTTCATAATTCAACATTCCCCTTGTTGTGGGTGTCACAGACTCTAACAAAGATAAGTGTGAGGACTAAAAGTGCATATTTAAACCAGACAGATTGTCAAAAAAGTTACCAAAATTTATTATTTGCCGAATCAGGCAGGAGTCGAATCTGGAATCGTATTCACGATATTCTTGTTAGATGATTACTGTATTTTATGTTTCGTATCTATTCAAATATGTATACATGATAAGATAGTGTCTCGCTTCTGGTCGGAGTCCGAACTCTATTTGTACTAAATATTTTGTAACACACAAAAGCAAATTATAGCCGACTAATTCTTAATGTCAGTTTTTAAAAACGTAAATATACAATACCTTGAAAGTGTTCATAAAAATAATCACATAATATAATTTATATAGGAATAAACTCTTGAAACCGTTTGGTTTCAAATAGTTGTGTGTTGTGTAAAACGTGTTAGATTATGAGATATAAACGTAGCCGCCGACACATACCGACTCGCGTTACGTGCCCTACACCGCTGACGTGATTCACGTTTAAGCTGTAAACATGACTCAATTTGCCACGCTGTTAAATCAATTATTCAACGCAAACTTAGAAGGAAATATGCTTCTGGCTACAAATAAATTTCATTTTATTGCATTCCTTTTCACAGTTGTTTTTTCTATCGAAAAATCTAGATTCGCTTATTTTAATGTTTTATGGGTACGAAAAAGTTCGTGAAAATTTGCAACTACGTCGTCAGTCTTCAATCCAAAGATAAAACACTTTAAATATACATACATATATACACAATATTGATTACATGTACATTTGTGATTAACATAATATAAACTTTTTTTGCCCTGAAACCTAAGAAGGTGTGATAATATGACTTTCAACGTTGAACAACACAGAGTCAATTAAAATTATTATTATGACATTATCACGCCAGGCCTCTGACGGGGCAGGCAGTGAGCACGGAATGCCAATTATGTATATGTATCCTTACAAACTTGACGTGCTTAATTTACGTTCATCACTCTCTTCATACCCTCACAGCGATTTCGGAGACTTAATACATTGTTAGGAACGTTCATTACACGTTTATAAATTTTTGTAGGGTAGTACTACCATCCCTATATAAGGCGGTTGCAATCAAGCCTCGGGCTCATGGTTAACATTGTGTTACGCGTGTTTTCTTGACTCAGTCGGTTCGATTATTTTGTTCAAGTATTTAAATTATTTAATTAAATTATTAAGAATAATATTTTATTCCACGTGTGATTTAAAGATTTAGTTAATACAAAATATCAATTGTTTTCTTTTGTTGTAATATTGTTTTTTAAAGCAAACTTACTTCCGATCCTAAAAATACTCGTATATTATCCAATTAACAAAACACCTCCTGTAATTAAGGCAAGTCGCAATCAAAATTCAATGAAAGAAATTCAAGCTTATAATTTAATAACAACACTATCAAAGTTGTAAATATTTATTATTAATTATTATTAATAACTGTTAACAAGACTGTGTTACTAATACCTGAACCAATATAATGTTTCACGGTGATATTCGTAACATTCTACGTCACTATTTATCGGTATATATGTATGTACATGTTGCAATGTATATTACGACAGAATTCTATTCTTTCTGTATTATCCGTATTATAATTGCGAACACAATACAGATACAATACAATACAATTAAAGGGATTCGTAACTGTACCTATTCAAGGCCATGTTTGACGTAGAATCCCAAAACTTAGCGCTGATCTGGGTAAGCGATTAGTCATTACAGTCATAGTTTATATATTTAAGTTTATAATTACATACATTCCTCGAATGAATTACGCCCGAAATATTTCGTAGCTGCTATAAACTAACTATGTAACATTTGAAACCTATAACACGTTTTGAAAGAAATTGGCTTTGTTCTAGTTTTGAATTATGTAATATAACATTTGTATCGTTAAAAGCTTCTAAGGTCTTGTTAAAAATCGGTAGATACATGGTTAATGACGGTGATGGTAATGATGAAATTCTTCGCTTCCTATTAATGATATATAAGCTTTTGTTTTTCTTTATCCCTCATTGTTCTGACTGATCTGCGATTCACTCAATGATTGTTATTTACAATGTATCTCGGACAGTTGCACATCAAGTAACCAAAATCTGCTGTGGTCGTAAGGTGTCTTTCCCTGCCATGCTCTCGAAGGGTATAACGCGGGAGTATTTTTACAATTTCCTTCGGAAATAAAAAAGGTATGCCACGCATTTTAATGTGACATTTCCCCGGGTTATTATAGTTTTTTTCATTCAGAAGCAAAGTTATATTGGTTAATAGATAATATTATATTTTTATTACGCTTTCGCCCACGAATATTTTTGTACAAGGCAAAAACATCTACAGTTAAGCTTCTTCCAGCATTAGTGTAGATTGATGTCTGTTCTAACACGAAATTATATAGCGTGATAAAAAAGTTCCTTGGTAATTATTCAGTTCAATAGATTCCTAATTAGCGGACTTTGTCCAATTTTCTTTTATTTCCTTTATTGTCTCTGATATTTGATGCTTTAATAATTATATAAAGTATAGCCTCCAAACGAATATATCCTGTTAGTAAATTTTTATAAAGTTCTTTAGAAATTTATAGTTAAGTAAAATATGGAACTATAACGATGATTTTTATGCAAAATCATACAAAACAATGCACGTAATTGCACATTAAAACACATAGGATAAATTTTACGTAAACAATATTAAATTAAAATGTTATGGTATTAGCAACAGATATTACCACGTTCTTTGTACACCACAATCTCATAATGTGGAGTTGAAAATTGTTTGACTGTAGTTTTTTAGTTGGACATGAGCTAAAACTTTCGCAATAAAAGTTCTAAAAGCAAATTCGGCTGCAGAAGGTCAAGTGGGGCGGAGCGGCTCGCACAGAGTTTGCGTTTGTAGGATGAAAGTTGCGTGCGTTGACTTGCACATTAATGCTTGAAAATTAAATTTGTTTAAAATATTACAAATGTTAATTTATACATTTGCCCGCTGTGTGGCAATAAGCTGGCCCCTATTCCATGGGCTGTATAATATAACTCGTAAAAAGTAGGAGTACTACACTCTTCTACCTACCCCTTTAGTGAAATGCAGGCGTGATGTTTAGTTAATTACAAATAACACCTATATTATTACCAAAAATGTAATGAAGTATGAGATACAAATAATAATTATGAAATCCCGGGCGGCGCCGCCCGCGCTCCCTCTAAGCGGCTTGTCTTCTATAATACGGAACATGAATATCGCTGAAGTAAGGAGCTACATTGAAAAGTAATGATCTTTAGTAAACCTAATTATAGTATCTAATGATCTTTATTATATATGTACGTACTTATAGCGTTGGATGGGAATCCAATCCAATAGCATTATAGAATTCAATTCTATTAGAACCATCAATAATTTGGAATTTCACGTATTAGTTGAGGTTCGCACAGCTGTATTTGTGGCGTATGACGCATTGCGGTGAACACACTGTTCATTATCCTTGTAATAAATTCTATTCACTCCGAATCATCCTGAGCTGTGACGGTTAACGCTTGGCTTAAAGGCACCGCGGGGTACAATCCACCGTCAATCATACAATTATAAACGTGATACAATACATGGTACAAAGGAATAATTTGAAATGGAATATTCGATTATTTGATAATCTCTATAATTAAACGTAACGTCATGCCTGTATCTCCTCGAAGAGGTAGGCAGAGGAGTGTAGTACACTGCCACATTTTACCAGTTACGAGTACGTTATATATTCCATCATGGAATGGGTGGTGAGCCTATTCTCATACACCGGTTACAACTCCGGATTGCGAGACACTTTCAGGAATTTCTAGTTAGAAAAACAATGTATTAAATAAAATGTCAGTTTTTTAATTACTACAATATTTAGTGGCACTTCAGAAATTGTTTCACTAAATGTTGATAAAGTTTAATATTTCGCTGAACGCATCAATGTACTTTACACAATATGGAGAACCAACGGACGTCTCAGCCCCAAAGCATCTTATGTTGGTTAATGAAGTGGTTCCTCATTCTCTGCACGCGAAGCTTTTATAATTTCCTGTTTATTATCTGTGTTCCTAGACAAGTAGATATTATGCTTTCTCGAATATTTGCCTTTATCACTTTGAACGTGGCATTCTTTGTTTAGGATGTTTCTAAACTGCCTATATCGCCTTTGAAAGGGTTTGATGATTGTTATTTAAAATATATACAACAACCGTCATGAACCGGTTTTCGTGTCCACTGAAGCAATAAAACATTTGTGAAAATTTCCCCAAAGCGGCCACCCATCTAAGCGCGGATTGTACCCAAGGTTATTAAACTTTCTAGATCCTTTTTAATCGACTGCCACATAGAAGCTATAAACTCGATCTATAAAACATTATAAAAATGAAAGCTTTAGTCCTGAGCTATTTGACCTAATACGGATTATTAAGATTTTAAAAAGCCCATACTAAAAATCCTTTAGGAGGACAGGGCGCGATGGCGCTCATTGGGGGAGGCCTATGTCCTGCAGTGGACTGAGATAGGCTGATGATGATGATGATGAAAAATCCTTTGTCTGTCAAAGTATAACCTGTTATTAAAAACAGACACAAATCTGCACAACTTAGTTCGTGATATTTGTTTTGATTTAACTCAACATCAAGTAGCCTCAGTAATATGAAAGATAACAGCACAAAGAGTTTGTGTGCTACTTAATTGAAGTGATAAGGAAAGTTATATTATACAACAAATTTATCAAGATTCAGTAATGACTAACGCAACCAGCAATTTATCCGGTCAAATATCTGCTCTCTATGTTATCGATGTGTTACACCATAAAGAAACATACATGTGTTTCACATTTATTTACTGTTCCCTAGGGAACGCAGTAATCATGTCTGGTATGCCTTAACGTTTATATCTCTTCCATAATATGTACATTATTAATCATAATAATAACACCTACTCCTCAACGAGAGCTTAATTTAATTAATTAAGCAGTACTAAATGTTGTAGGCACACTGCTAACCAAGAGCGATGAAATGTTAACAATGTTATTGTTCTAGTGGATTAAATCCAACAACGGATGGCTCTAATATTAATTTGAATGTTTGGGTGAAATCCGCAGACAGGGTCTTCATCGTTACGATGTATTAATTTAAGGAGGGGAAATATAAGTGAGGCGAAAACTTGAGATACGACTGTACCCATTCTACCGGTATTAGCATAATAATGTACTTTGGGAGTTCATATAAAATCTATCAATAAATTGAATATATCTCAAAGAGAATTATGCTCGTAATCTTTAACAAAATGTCTGTTTTATGTTTTAAAAATAAGATAGAACAAAAGAATAATGTATGGTTTTGTTTTACACTATAAATTAAATATTTAAATTCAGTAAAGATAGTATGAAAAAAAATATTTAGTAATATCACATATCGTATAAGAACGATTGAAGCATTATTAGTTAGGGTTGTATAATTACCGTGAATGTACACATTTTTCTAGGAATATTTGTATTTAAAACCGTCATTTTATTTGTGATTAAAATGCTTTATAGCTACAAATAATAGCACCCCAGTGTGTATCCGATCACTTACAATGAATGGTTCTGTAGTCGGGTTAAACTTTCACAAATAAAATTTAAAAGTTGTATTGAACTTTATTCTGAATTTTACGGGAGAACAACAGTCATTTTATTGAAGGCAAATACAAATTTGCACTTCATAATATTTTACAATGACGCTATAAGAAACATTATTATTTCTGCTGGTACTAAATATTGACTGCCTCGTTGGTCGAGTGGTTGCCAGCGCGGCTGCCGATCAGTATTTTCTAGGTTCTAATCCCGGGTCGGGTACTATTGGATTTTCTAATTTACAATTTCTAGTAGTGACTCGGAGTCTGGATCCGTGT
>DWED01000702.1:0-10468 GCA_018245795.1 Protelbella ruficauda | reverse complement strand
TGGGAGAGGGCTCGGAGTCTGGATTTGAACTCGATGTACGGCAATAGACTCACGTTCTATTCCCTGAGACGTATAACGAAACTGATTAGAAGTGATTCCAACTTCTCATCCTAATCCACTACACTCCTTGCCCACACATTCGGGAAAATACAGGCGGGACGTTATGCACTGGTGGATAATCCGAGACACCCGAGCAAAAATGCAAGTTAACTAAACAGTCGACCAATGAGCCAGTGAATAATACAACAGTGAACAATAAAAAAAAGCAAGGATTCCATTAACCCACATCAGCGACGTATAAAACATACATATACATGAATGCATTCGCGCTGCCGCTGATCGATAGAACCACCAGCGCCATTAATGTTTCACAGGGCAGCTATCCGTGACCTCGGATCGATCCAGGCCTTCTGGCTGTACCGACTACCTACAACTATCTTTGATTCCTACCAAGCTGTTTGTCTGGAAGAAATCGCTCATTAGCGATACGACCGCCCAAATATATCGTCCTTTACCCGTTTGTCTTCTTTATATTTCTTCTAAACAATAAAGTGCATTATTATTATCACGACCTGCACACAATCGAACGTTTATCCAATCACCAGCGCCACGTAGCCAGCCACGTGGTAGCGCATTAACCAAAAACCGTTACCTCCTCAATGCGCAGTTATCTAAGGCATTTGTTTAAAACCGCTAATCACTAAACCGTCGCAACCGTCACGGCGTGTGAAGAATCCCTTCACAAAATAAATACAAGCCTTGACTTTTGAAATGGAATAACTCAATTGCATACGAAAATTATGAATCGTTGAAATTGATGTTCCAACATTTGGAGGGGCGAAGATTTCAGTGTTAGGGCCTCTCCACACGATCGGCGGGCGGCGGCGGTTTAGCATGGCGGTTACAGATACGTAGACAAAAACACAATGATTATCATCATGAACATCTACCTTTTCATAATACCACTGTTGGATAATACCACTATAATACCACTGTTACATATAGTAGACACTCTCTGGCTGGCTAGACGCTGGCCAAGTGCGAGTTGACAGACTTCACACGCTAAAGTGAATTTCACAGTAAACTCTATGATGTGCAGGTTTCCTCACGATGTTTTCCTCCAACATTACAGCAGTAAAATCTAATGTCGCTTTAAAAAGTAGTACCTGACTGTTTCCGAGTCGCGCGAATCACCTTGACTGGTACCCGCGACTGTGTGAGAACAGAATTCTGATCGTGTGTATATGACTTTACAACATTACCATTTATGTTTTAAAAGCAATTGTACAAATTGCTAATGATAGTAATATATACACATATAATAATCGCCTAATCTATGTTTAGTTGCTGACAGTACTTATGTAAAGATTCCTGACATAGCATCGTAACCAACCATCAAGTACCATCTATATTCAATGTACCACAAGAACTGGAAATCTTTAATCTCTACCTACCCCTAAGGGAAACAAGCTTTACAATAAATATGTATATTAGGATTTTTAGAATGTAATCTAACCATTTCTTCAGTAGAAATTTGATTAACAGAAGAGCAGAGACTACCAGTACAGGCACTCTGCGCTTAAAGGGGAGTTTCAGCCTCGTATCGTAAAAAAAACAGCAACTATATAAATACCTTCCTATATGTATATGGCTACGCACAAGAGTCAGTCAACGTAAAATACCCAAAAATTTGAAACAGCAAACAAAAAGCACAGTAGAATCTTAAAACAACAAAAACGAAAAGGCAAACACAAAAAAGAAAGAAACAAAGAAGCGCGTCAAGCGCATCAACTCGTCGACAGTGTAGAGCGCACCTAACACAGTAAAAGCATTCCACTAAATGTACCATTGACTCTTTTATTATTCTACTGTTCGAATATGGATCTCCTCGCATAATGAGAGGGTTAAGGCGAACGTTATTTAGTAACTTAGATCATATTTAGTAATTTAAATATCATTGAAAATACATCGGCTGCCTCGTTGGTCGAGCGGTTGCAAGCACGACTGCCGATCGGGAGGTCCTGGGTTCCAATCCCCGCGGTCGGTGACTATAGGATTTTTCTAATTTGGAATTTCTTGTAGTGACTCGGAATTTGGATCTGTGCCCGGTGTATGGCAATAGGCTCACCACCTATTCTATTGCGGGGCGTAAACATAAGTGGTGAAACGTGAGAGTGTACTACACTCCTCTGCCTAACCCTTCGGAGATTACAGGCGTGATGTTACGTTTGTTACTAAATATACAATAACGCGTAGTCACGCGCTCTCCCGCGCGTCAACGTCAAGGTCGCGTGTAAAACACGACGCGTTTCGACGTAATTTTTGACGCTTCGCTGGATTTTTTTTCAATTCTTCTTCTCCGTCTTCATCATTCAGAACGCGAAAGGAAAGTAATTGTCTCCATAAAGGATCATAGGCCGATCTGATCATGGTTGTATTTCCGCGTAGAGGCAAGCAGAGGAGAGCAGTGTTGTCACGTTTCACGAGTTAATTCTTATACTTTTATGTTTTTTATTTCTACAATCTGGAAACATAGAATATATTATTTTATTCCAAGTGTTTGTTTAGCTGTGGGCGATTATTTCAAACTATATACATACATATATATATATATTAGCATCTAGGAGATTAAAATTGTTAAATTAATTAAATTATATATTTTGTTAACTAAATTAGTGTCCTAAGTTAAATTTAGTTGATAAAACTGGAAGAGCGGAGCATCCTAATACAGGTACTAGGTGCTTAAAAGGAGGCTCCTGACCCCTTATGATTGTAACTTAAGACTGTAAAGAAATAAAGATGATTATTATTATTATTATTATTATTATTATTATTATTATTATAAGATCCTCAAAAATAGCATCATTATCATCAAGCCTTCTATCGTTCCACAATTGGACAGCAATACTTGTTTACGGGTTATTTTTAACCCTTTCATCTCTCCACTGTTGGATACGGGTTTCCTCTCAGAACTAAAGGGTTAAGGCCGTAGTCTGTGGTAGTAGACACATACAAGAAGAATACATGAATTGGAACAGTAACTTGTAACTCATACGGGAAGTAAAACTAGCCCAACTGCAAGTAAATAACAGTTACTTAAACATAAAAAAATATATTATACGTTTTTTTAACGATATTACAGTGTCAGTTGTACAAGACTGTAAATGGTACAAGTATTTTTTATTTCAAAGCCCGTTCGAAATATAAGTCACGGGTTAATCTTCCAGCTTCCCGGCGGCACCCATTTATTGTGCTCAAGAATGATTATTAATCTTGCCGGCGCAACCCTCAGAAATTCCTATACATATAAGTAATTTCATGAGAGTAAATTATTGAATGTCAAAGAATATCAGGTGGCATTTAATAGCTTTCATTGATATCAAAGCCTTTGATACAACTAAACCTTCAAGACTCATTGTAAGCACTCATATAACGGTTCCATCTTCAACAGTCGCATAGCAAAGCTTAGCTTACTATTTCTGATTATGTGAAAACTTATTTAAAAATGACAATGTATAAGAATCTTTCTTGATAATAATGCAATACTTACAATTAACTGTTTAAAGGGTAAACAGACGCACAAAGATTTAACAAGCATAACGATTTATTTCCTACGACGCCAGTGTATCAGTAACCGATCTGAATAGAAACTGCAGTCATAGGATTCCATTATTCTTTCCAATTAATATTAATGAATATTCATAATGGCTTAGTAATAGAACTGTGTCCAGCGTTGGCCTAAACCAGGCTGATGAGGATGATAATGTTATTACCAATGGACCACAGAAACCACCTAATATCAAGACATCCACATGCATGTTTGCTACTTCCGCGACGATAAAGTAAAATGTTTGTAAAATGTACACTAACTACCCAAAAATGAAAATAATAAGCAACTCGACCTTAACCGCAAATAAAAACATAAATAGGCATTAAGAAGACAAACAGTTGTTATATATTACAAGGTCGTTACTAAAGTTAATGTAGTTATAAATAAGTTTCTGAGTCCGGAATAATCCGGACTTGTTTATGGACGCCCTACATTACTTTGTTTCTGGGCTAATAGCACATTATGCTAAGAAGCAGATAATTTGTGGATAAACAACAATCTACAAAAGGGATGAATACCGGGAAACTCAGTTTTAAGGGTAGATTTATTCGCACGTACTATCACGCCAAGAAAATCTCATCAACTTGATAACATTTCCGTGTTTGAAAAAGGTTTTCAGTTCGTACCCGTCAACAAGGTCTAGTATCGATTCTAAGTAAAAATTTCTAATATCGATTATGTAGAGGACAGAAACACATTAAATAATACAGAAATCTAACTTTTGAAGGATGGCGATGAAATGTTCTACCAAAGAAACGTTTTCAAAGTTCTGTTTTAGTCAGAATTCTAAAATTTACATAATGATTATAAATATATGTATATTCGTGTATCCCAAACATTTTGCGACTTGTAAATTCTAGATGAGATCTGTAAAATGTCTGGTCAATCTTTTAGTACTGTATAGTTATTTCCATATTACTTGTGTATCTCCTATAATCTGTGAAATGAGTAGAGTTAAATTTAAGTTTTATTTAAGAAATGAGGTCACGGAAATAAATAAGGCTATCATAATTAAGACCATAAATTCTTTATTTATCGCTCCTGCTCACAATTTGCCGATAAACAATTCTCATATTACCTGTCAAATCACGCTTAAGTAAAGGCTATTCAAATGAAACTCAGGCGCATTCAGTAAAACCTTTTGACGACATCCTAATATCACCTTTTCAAAATCCAACTTATCTACCATGCATTGAGTTTCAATTCTCATGCGTATTGTAGGAGGTCTGACATTTTTGAGTGAGCCCATTTTTTAATTTGGAATTTTTTTTGCATCATCTACAAATTCCATTCCTAACACCAAGACATAGAAAGTTGATGCAACCTTCCTTTCGCATTACGGAACAGCAGATAATTTGATCAGTTTCTTTGTTAAGATAATCCTGTGTTATTTATTACTTGACAGTTGATACGATTGGATTTCTGCCCTTTTGGGTGAAAATTTATGTGCCGTTTTTGTCGACCTTTCTAAAGAGACCTCCGTTAACTTTTTTAGGTGTTTGGACGGAAGTAACACAAGCTACTAATGTAGTAACTTATATGATAAAAAATGTAATCTATGCCTATAATACAATGAAAGAAAACAATCATTTTATACATTAAATATTCACAACAAGAAAAAAGTATCTTAAGATAGTCTTTAATGTGAAGTAAAGTTAACAATACTTACTCCGTACCTGTGGATGACTATAATTTGATAAATTTATAAGAAATACGAAAAAAAACAAGATATCTTTCCTGAGTTTCTGTTGATATAAAGGCCACAACCTTATTTAGAAGTCCAGTTATTATTAATGTGGACACGGGCCTCATCTTTATTAATATCTACGGTCGCGGCTATTTTAAATATTCCACTGTACTTATTTTAAGTAAAGGTCAATTTTCATAATGTATGTATATCTCGTATCTGGAACACACAGGTTGTCAGCGAAGGTAGATTTGAACGTTCAACGCTCAAACTGTAATTTAAATGATCGTAAATTAACATTGGAAGCGTGCGGTTTTAAAGCCACAATTTGAAATTTACCGAGCTCTGGAATGTTTCAGTAATTATTGTAACATCTTTTTTATAGGTACAATTAAAATGTCACGTTGAAATATATGAACATAATATATTTAAACGCAAAATTTCAATTCACGCGTATACACCATATTAAAACAGATGAGTCGTTTCTTTAGTTTGCTTTATTTAGGTTTAAACATATGGAAGCACAATTTCGTTGCATTTTTGTACCGCTAAACAGGAATGTTTGGAATGGTATGTTTTGGTATGAAAGATTGGTAGGTTCATGGAACTATGGTATCTAGGACCTGTCTTAAGGAGATCTACGGAGGTAATTTAGTTAAATATTAAATATCGATTACCTTACCTATTTAACAGATGAAATTAATATCAAGTTCTTTCAAGTAATATCTACGTGATGAATTTATGTCAAAACATGTTATACATAAGACTAGTCCCGTTAAGGATTTTAAACCGAATCCATACTCATAATAAGACCAAGGAAAACGTATTCAAGTATGGGATAGATGGAATTTCGAAGTTTGCAAACCTTTTACTATTTTAAGGGTTTACAAAGAGTTTTTAATGAGTCGGCTTCATGTTGTTGACTTTGAACAAATAAATAAAATGAACAGTGGACCCCGAATGTATACGAATATAGTCAACAATACGCTCGTAATTCAGAGGCAATCGCATATCCCAAAGAGACAGATAGAAAATTTCGTAGAATTAAAAGTGAAAAAAATATTGTCAACACTTGATGCTATTATCTGTAGGTCTCTAAGCTAAACTAAGCCAAAAACCATGTTCAGATACACATGTATCAGTTTCCAAATGGAAATAATTCTATATATAAATAAATCAGCCAAATATATTTATACTCGATAACTGCTACTAAGACTTACCAACGACGGTAAGGTGAATTCTTCTTACTAACGGCGGATGAGTAGAGATCTGGCACTCGTAGTATCCTTCATCTCTTTCACTCACATATTGTATGAGAAGACGCCAATCATTCGGGTGCTCGAATGCTAGGGAGTATCGTGAATCAGCAGAATAGGTGTGACGGCCGAAGGAGAGTAGATGGAGATCGTCACCTCGGCGACGCACCCAGGATATCTGGAAAGGAAGGATATAAATACGTAACAATACATGATAGTGGAATGGTGGTGCAATGAATTACATCAGTATATTGACAGTTATTAAAGTTGTACCAAGTTCTGAATTCTAGATTTTTACCGTACGGTTAATATTCGAGAAGCATATAAAATGACGCGGATTAGATTCCATGGGCTATTTTTTTACATAATTTTAATATTAAGCATTTTACAGTAGCGTTTTAAGGACTAAATAAAAGAATCAGAGATAGATATCGTTTGTATGGAAATATATCAGAAACAACATTGTTACATCCACATTCTGTTTCACTGGAAACACAACTGGAGTATTCCAGATCCTAGCTTGAAGGAACAGTATTGAAAAAATATATTTCAACAAATTACATATATAAAAGTATCTAAAAACTACACAACACAAATATGCCTGTAAAATTCGTGCACAACAAAAAGATATTGAAAATTGCCTTCAAGAAATAAATTCTAGTTTAGATTGAAACGAATTCGTTGAAATTTCCTGGCTATCTAGGCCGAACGAGGCAATATCCATTCACCAGTTTGAACGTTCGATAGTGCATGATACAGATAATTCTACAACCATATTCACCCTGTCGCCATAAAGTCTCTATTCATAAGATTTACCTCTTATGTCTTTGTATGTTAGTTTTGCAGTTTTCTTTCTCTTTATGAGATTATAACGCTGACTTTTAAAAATACGTTATCTACGAGGCTTGTACAACAAATCCTACTAGCCAGAAATTTAATTTTTTATCTTTCATCTCATCTTAATGTACTATAATTATAACCATGTTAGAATAAATCTAGTGCTGTCATTAACATAAATATCCTTAACAGATAAATCATTAAACCTTCATATTTATCATCGTCGCCGTCGTCTTCAATTAACTCATTAAAAATTAAACCTTAATTTGACGTAAAAATGGCTTTCAAATGTTCGTCCATTATTCTTTTTCTTCTAAATATAGCATTGTGCTTATTTTCCTCCCTTTTCATTATCATGAGTGTATGATACTACTGAGTACTTTGAGTTGTACGAAATAAATAACAGATATCGATAATATGCTTGGAACCATTTATTCAAATTGAAATTTCCTGGATATCTGGGCCGATCGGGGCAATTCCCGCATCCCCGGCCTGGACGTCCGATAGTGTGACAGTAATTCCCCGACCATATTCACCCTGTCGTCGCTTATTTCTTTTATCGAAACGGATGGTGCGGACCATATTTATTACATCCTAAAGGCATATTATCAAATTTATTTATATTGTACATCAGAAAAAGGCATAACAGAGTGCGAACTTTACTGGTATTAGATTGTTAATTTGTTGCTTCAGTTTATTTTGACCTACTATTATTTTATACCGCCGTCACCATCTTTGTGTTTTATATTCATTCACGGGTCTCCTGATATAACTAGAAGTTGTATTAGTATATGCAGAGGCTGTTTGTCAAAGGCGAATAAACTCATGCAAACGGTAACATCATTAATTTACCCACATAAGAAGTACACATTTGCTAACATAGAAAAACAAGTATGAAGATATTTAATAACAAGATACTTACAGTCTTTTCTCCCAAATCGTGGACACGGCAGTGCAGATGGACTCGACTTCCCAGCTGCGTGGTCACGTTGTTAGTGGACGGGTCGTCCTCGAAGAACGGCAGCGGCTCCGACGTGGTGGTGGACACATCCTCCTCGTGGTCTTCATACACTTCAGTGAACACCTCGTGCCAGAACGGACCGTTGATTATTTTCTTATCACCGGTTTTGAAATCTGTTCAGAGATTATACATGTTCAGTAATTTTTCAAACCGATATAAGATCAACTTATTCTGTAAGATTAACTCAAAATTGTAACTTTTATGGTGACACGCTTTTCGCGTTTTCAAACGGACGGGTATGGTGTTAAAACTCAAACTAAAATCACACAACAATTTAATAACATAATACGATATAGCAATGATTGATGATGATGATGAACAAACATGTAGATGTAGCAATGATTTTTCTCGGGACGAATCGAATTTAAAAATTATTGATTTTTTATTGGCATTTTTAACTACAAAAGCGGTCAACCATTACATCACCCCTTTATATCTCAATTTTTTAACACAATTCTCCTTAAATAATAAATACGGTTAATGTTGTAGCCCGCCATGCTAGTCAAGTGGATAAATAGAGAAGTGTATAAACCACCTGCCCTAGAGAAAATCATGCTGATCTCTAAGGTGTGTGCGTTTCTTTACGATGTTTTCATTCACAGTTATAACGAGTGATATTTTATCACGAGAACTCGGAGAGTCGTGCCGAGGATTCTAACTAAAACACATTTAGCGAGCTGAAATCTCTCGAGAGCATACTGATACAATAAAATTTATTACAAAGTCTAAGAAATACTTTAAAGAGTATTAAACAATCTTGCTCAACAGTATTTGCTATAACTCGAAACTTTTTCAAGTAAAGATTGAGTATTTGCGAATTTTCTCTAACAATGTTTAGGGCATTTATACATGAAGGTATTTTAAATACATTAATGACTGATCAGCATAATCATCAATCCTTATCATTTAATCATTTTAATCCTTAAATTGCCCGCACAAAAATTGGATGTTTCTCAATATCTCTCAGTTTTTAAATCATAGTTACAAACTAATGCCATTGCCATGGCAAAAACTGTAGTTTTTTTCACATTAAAAATTTTTTGTACTCTAAATTGAATATTAGGACAAAAATATATTATTCAAAAATAACCAATACAATAAATATAATATCTAAAATACTGCCCTTTGTTTTATTTTTCCGTTATTTTTTCGTTGACATTGACAGAAACATGCTTTCTCCGCTCACTGCTCGACACTGTTTATTTTATTTATAATGTAATATTTGGGTTAATTTATGATAGCGAAAGGAAATAAACCCGGATACACCGTCAATCAGCTTTTATATTAGTTGCTACAAGTTAAAATTACTTTTCGTAGCATCGTGTGTAAATGGCCTAACATACATATCATTATTACACTTTTTTTTAATTCAACACAATTTTATACAAATGATGGAGCTCTATTACTTTTAAAAATCCTTATATTCTTTATTTCAGTGGGTTCAGATTTATCCTTAAAGAAACGAATATACAAACTTTCGAACGAATAGATTAGTGAATGAATGAATGAATAAACGAATAGATTAGTAAGTGAATGAAGAAATAATGATTATTATTCAACACATACTTTGTGTCAATAACGATTTTTAAGCGTTTTTAAATATGTAACATATCTACTAAAACAATTATCTCTAAAAGGTGTCAGACCATGCGTAGATACAGTTCACCTTAACATCTAATTGAATTAACATCTAATTTACCCAATTAACATACAACACACGAAACTTTCGGACTAAGTTATTCATACTTCCATAGTCTCTATAATAGTAAACAAAAAAGATACAAAAGGATAATAAAAAAACGAGAACAACAAACGTGATGAAACAGGACATTCGAATGTTGGTGTGCATTATTTAAAAAGGGGCGTAACGAGGGTGAACAAATCACAACGACAGGATGCGGGATATTAAGGAGCAAAGGGAACGGTGTTTAGAACGAAACATTAATTTCGTCAGTGCCTCTTTTGATATTGCATTCCGAGGAAATGGGACGCAGCGTGCCGCTATGGAATCTTTGAAAATATTTTGTTATATTCTGAGGAAAACAATTTACTATCGT
>DWED01000701.1:0-10475 GCA_018245795.1 Protelbella ruficauda | reverse complement strand
AGCGCGTGTCAAGATTTGAACCCCATGCACTCGGATGGGTCGTTGGAATCTAAACCATCAAGCCGTCATTGCCACTTGATATAATCTCGGTAAATTTAAAAAATATCGAATGTAAACTTGACGGAACCCACGCACTATCAGTATCTGCCATCAGCGAACCACATACATTAAATCAACTGGTCTTCATTTTTGCCACAGTGAATAAATAGAAACCGGATGTTACATTTCCTTGTACATGGCACTATCAGTTTTTACAATCGTACATCGCATTGGGTATATTTTCTTATACATTATTATCACAGTTATTATTTCTCTATCGTCATTTCAGGTCCCTTACAGAATAGACAGAGAGCACCGGGTGTCAAATATCTCTATCCTTGAAGACCTAACATGCTTCTTCTACATTTGCTAGTCTCTTCATTCTAGCACGCCCGTTTCGTAGTCTTGTTACTCCTTTATATATCATCACAATCAATCATTTTATAGTCCACTGTTGGACACGAATCACTTTCAGTACCTAAATATATAAGGTTATAGTCTGTACGTATATATTTGATTATATTTAATTCCATGTCCACACCCTTGATATTAGAGTTGTTATTATGCCATGTTTACGTAAGCCGGCTGTCGCTAAGGACGTTTTGTATAATATGAGACCGACGAGCTTGTTTTGTTTCGTGTGTAAATAAATTTTGGATTGGACGTCTTCAAATTGATATGATTGGTTGTGTAAAACGGACGGACACTGGTGTTATATTAATTTTTGTTTTTCACATTTTGTCTTATCAATAGCCCGTTGCTGGTAACTTAAACTAAACATACTGTCTAACCTGGGACTGTGAATTCAGTTCCCAACCAGGACAAATAATTGTTTAATGAATACACGTAGAGACTACAATTTTGATTCTCATATTGATGAGACTTATTGATTCTGAAAGTGACTTGTGTCCAACAGTAGATTATCAAATGTTCATCTGCTGTCTGGTTACCGTAGCGTAGGCTTTCCTTGGTTCGGGATCAGACAGCCGTGTGTGAAGTTGTCCGAAGATAGTTATTATTGAAGGTCATCCTGTTAACTTGGTTCATATATAAGAGTGTGTTGTATGTCATAAGCTCAGAGAAAAACCTCTTTTCCTACATTATCCTTTGATTGCAAAAGTTACTGTGTATTTTCATTCTCCTATTGTCATCTTTTTATTACGTGTTCATCAATTTCCTATAAACAACTATTTATTGCCGTCATTTGTAAATTCGTTATGTATTTATTAACCATACATTATAATTTTATTATGTAAGTCGTTAGTACGATTAGATTGTGAATCGTAAAAAAATATTATAGTATGCAATAACCTATAAATTGTTATAAATTGTGGAACAATGTAATTTTCGCAATGGCGACAATTTACCTGTGGTTTCTTTATTTTAAATTATTACTGCATAAAATTACTAAGACTTGTTCAAGTTATGTTTAATATAAACCAAAAACTGGACATCTTTAGGTTATATGTTTTGGAAAGCTCATTATATTTCCTTCACGGATACATTACCCGATACACTGTTGGCATTATTTAAAAATGCTCCATCTTATCGCCTGTTTACATCACGTCGTCTTATCGAGAGACTATATTCTATCTTTATTGTCGTGCACTGTAACAATGCACACGGGCATGCATAAACCTTGAAACCGTAAGTTAAGATCGTAAACCTTAAGAGTAATAAAGTGTTTCACTAATACATAACATGTTTACATAATATTGCAAGCAGTGCACTTAAATTGTGACTCAAACATTGTGCCTAGTAGAATGCCAAATGTATTGAAATAACCTTAATAATATCAGTAAATTTAACTTTCTGTAACAAAAAATTCATATTGTTATTGGATTTTTTTATTTTAGATTTGTTGATTGTCTTCATGTACGCATTTCATTTCTCAATGCCTTGTATACATGCCGTCGTCATGCCATCACCAAACTGCAACATTTGGCATTGTTTGCTGTATTTGTTTTGAATAATAACCGCCACCATTTCTAAACAATGGTCGGCCTGTTTTAGTATCTAGGATACCTAAATCCGGCGTTTCTTACGTCAATTACACTAATGAGGGTTGGCGTTCATTCAGTAGCTTGTTCATTATAAAGATATATTACAAAGATGCAAAAAGATACAATGCAATAATGGCGAATTTTTCACCTCACTTTTTGTGTAAATTTGGTTGTTGATTGCGACCCGTCTGTATGTACCAAGCGGTCTCATCAAATTGACCATCGACCTTTTTCCGATCCCTGTAGATGTAATTTATTATTTCCCCAAAAATATTGGTACCAATTAAACGTTATCTGAAAGCAGAGGTTGCGAATCGTTCCGCACTATATGCGCCTCTCATTTACCTTCGTTTCTGATCAGCCGTGAACTGAGAGCCAAAAATTTCCGAGTAACGTGCGCGCGTACGTGCGCGGTTATCGCGGTACATCATGGTGTAATTTACGAATACGAGCGATACTCGATTGTATTCTGTTGATAACGCCACCGAAAAGGAACCATCGCGCGGGATACACAGTATTGTAAGCGGCGGATTGGACGATCCACCGGCCGCTGGACGTACCGTCAGTCTCGCCCCGACGCTCGTGAGCGACGCCGGTGTTGCGCGATACCAAAAAAGTTGCAACAAATCGCCGTAAAAATTCCTAAAATGTTGTCTTGACGCAAAAAAAAACTTTTAAACCGTTTGTTGCGGATAATTTGATTGGGTGTTAAATTGTGGACGATTAAATTTATTGCAGAGCTATAGAGATATTTATAGGGAATTTAAAGAGGTTTTAATCGATTAGAAAAGTTTCGTCGCTGCAAACAGCGCTACAGTAATACGTCCGGGTGATAATACGATGGTGGTTTTTTGAAGAATTTGATTCACAAGAAAGTTTAGTGAATGTGAAATAAAAGAGGATGATAGTATTGTGTTTACCGGGTAGAACAAAAAGGAGCTTAAGATAGCAATGGCTCGATTAGCGACAAGCGCTGTACAACTTTGTCAGCGTCTCCAGGAGCTGTACCCGCAGAAACTCCAACTCGCCGGCAAACAGGTTTATATATGTTTTTGTTAATTGCATTAATATTTAATGAGTCAATTGCCATATACGTATAGACGGGGGAATTCAAGCGAAAACCAAATGTGTACAATTGATAAATGGAAGAGAGTGTATTTGTTTTGTCGTGCCTTATTGTGTACTTAAGCCTCTTGTGAACCATTTATTGTTTTTGTTGACAATAATTTAACACTTTGATTAGTACGATGCCTACAATGATTAATTGTTTATGTAATTGATAATTTTGTTTCGAAACCTTAAATTTTATTCAGTATCAATCATTCAAAATTATTTTACCTTGATGTATCCGTTTTTGCAAAATACATTCTTTGGTTTTATTGATGTCTTCTGACTCTTAAATTTACCCATGTTTGGACAGAGTTCTTAAAATCTATTTTTTTTTTTTTGTTTTTTTTCCGGAGGACTCGTCACCCTCCCAGACACTGCACAAAAATCACGATCATTACCCCTTGCTAACTCAGACTGAGCCACTCGGGCTCGCCACCAAACTCGGTAACGCTGTAGAGGTCATTAGGGTCAACAGCATAGGACAATTAGAAAAAAAAAAACAGGGTTTTTTACATCATGCCGATTTTTACGAATTAGTCTATTGATGTGGTAGTCTTTTCCTGAATTTTATTAAATGATATTTTTTTTTATTTAAAAGACACTTCTATTTGACTTTTACCGTACATCCAGTTTGTGTGTATGAAGTTATCGGATCCTGAGTAAAATATTTTAAACATTTGTTGAAACGACTGAATGCAGTAATTATCTCGTATTCAAAGCGAATTCTTTCGACTCCGTAGTTCATTGGTCGTATAATAGCTGATTGGCTCAATTTGCACGACTCCGCTAAAGTGGTAGGAATTTTCTTCCTTTTTTTGAACTCTTTAACGCACTCGTAATTACTGCAATAATACTTAACAAAGTGCAAGCTTCGGCTTTATTAATAGTTTAGCTGTTTAATATTTTCGGTGTTAAATATTTAAACCGAATTAATAGTTTCAGTTGTCGTAAATACAACTTAACGATGAATATCTTCACAATGAACGAATATATTGCAATAATCTATTCCATTATTTTCTCAGTATTTCTAAACGAAAATAACTTTTTCCAGAAACTGTTCACAAATTTTTCTATTTTTAATTAATGTCTCTTTCTTATATCAATGTTTTGTTGAAGGTTTAATTTAATTTACTATACTACATCCAGAGCATCTAGTTTCATTCATTTAATGAAACATAGAATAAAGCAAACTACATAATGCTTTATAGTAATCACAAGCTGTAGTGACAGTATTTTCGTCTCTTATAAAACCGAAACTTTGTTAGTCCTAGTTCTTGCTGCTATTATTTATACACACGTTTCCAATGTAACTGTTTACTGCGTTATCATTGTTTATGTTTTCACAAATGTTCTTTCTGACTTATTTACACGTAGCCGCTTGCAAAGTTGCGGCTGCGACTGGTATTACTTTATTGCTTTAATGTTGGTTTTACGACCGTCGATATGCGCGCGTGCTAAGGTTCCATTGCACGATAATGCATTATCTTTACATTGCATTATTTGTTGAAACGCTTATCTATATATATTACTGCAATTTTAGGTTCTTGAATCGCCCCTCTATATTAGCGGTTCGTCATTTATTTATGTTTAGAGTAGTCTTTTTAATTTGTTAATTCCGTTGCTAATCAATGTAAGTCACTTGCTTCAACAGCATTCTCCACTAGTGGGTACGTAATCAAAAATTTTATCCTATACAAGTTGAACTAACTTAATCAATTTAGTTGTACATCAAAACTGACAAAACCTATCAATTTTATGACGGTAACTTGTATTTTCCTGCGTAATAGCTTATTAAAAATTCGCTTCGATTAAGTTAATAGTTATGATACAATGAACAATTAACGCCTTCCTGTTCTTTCGTGATGGTTTTGAATATTTCCATCTCTGTTATTCCACGACCGCATACTGTTGCAAATTTCACCAGAAAATTGCTCAAAAAACAATTTGATTGGTTAACCGCGGTCGATGTTAATCGCGACACCGATGATAATAGGTGTTGAGAACTGAATCTGTTAGCGAGACTTTACCTATGTAAGGCGGATGTTTCATCGTGTTCGATATATGGGCGAGGAGAGCATGTCTAAATAAAAAATTGATCTGGTTTTAAATGTGAAGAACCATGTTGCCACGTGGATATGATGTCACTCTAGAAGCGAGGAAGAAATGTCTAGAAGGAAGAATATTTCTGTGGTTGATTGCCAGTGGCAATCCAGATAAGTGGATCTAATGTTGCGCCTGTTTCCCACAGAGGTGGCATGGGCTAAGTATTTTTAACAGCTACGATTCCAACACAAATCTTTCGCCCATTCTAATTTCTTCAAAGTCATCACACCTGTTTGTCTATTAAAGTACCTTTGTCCTGGCCTTCCTTTAGAACTTGGTACTTATTCTTTTAACTTTTCGAGGACCATTCTTCGCTTAGGATGTCTTACTTGCTTACATCTACTCGCTTCTCCTGGATATAATGATGTAAGTGTGTCTTTTGCATCATACTGCTGATCATTTTATTACACTGTTGGTTACCATCTTCATCTGACAGCGTAAAGTCTCTCGCCTATCGTTTCACGTTCGGACTGTACCAAGTCACGATAGTCAAGTCATGCTGCAGCATGCCGCGATTACAATTTCACAATTTCATTGTCACGAGAAATTGTATAAATTACTTTCTCAAATCACTTGTCGGCCATCGATTCAGAGAATATGAGTTTCGCATCATTCGGATTCTTGATATGCAAAGATGACTCTCATCTTGTGCGTCGTACTTAATCACAATTCTACACAATCTCTTACATTGGTAAATCGTGCTGTGGTATTTATGGTGTCAGTTACTATTCAAGTATTAAACGTACAATGAATCGAATAAATGAATAGTAAATAAATACACGGATATGTAAAATGTGGAATGAGCTTCCTTCTGAGGTATTCTCTGATTTCTATGACATAGAGTTCTTCAAGAAAGGCGCAAAAAGAGCTCTCCTTCAAAGCCATCAACACATTGGCCTTAAATGTTAAAATGTCCATAGGCTACGGTGACTATTTCCTGGCAGATGGATTGTCTGCCTGTTTGCTACTGTAGATAAGGAACTGAAGAAGAACGAAAGTAGTGTATGTACTGGAATAATTTTTGCGCTCCGAAATCAATTCCGGAACTATCAGCAAGCTTCTACGTCACTATGCCTGCGGAGAAGTTAAATTTTTCACCATTTACTTTTCTTTTGCCATTTGTTTTTTTTTCTTCGTCCGGTCTTATGTATGTTACATTAAACACGTTGCGTTTTATAGTTATTGGGCAATGTGGAAATGCTACAATCGCGGGGTCAATTCACACCGTGATGCCGATATAATCTGAACCCGAGATTGTCTTTGTTTTCCATCTCCCTGATATGTTAGGATATATTACGATTTGTTATATACTATTTATATACTTACGAATGATGTAATCATATTAGAAACCAAGTCGTTGGATATAGAATAACCTGGAGAAGTTCAGCATAAAAAATTGAATCGTTGTTCTCAAGTCAGAAATAATTTTATACGGATTACATAGGAAAAAATAATTTAATGCTTTAATGTTAATGCTCTCACTCAACTTAATATCGAAGCATAATCCGAGTCTGGTCATCATCATAAAAATTTACGCAATTAACACGACAGTGCAAGTCAACCGCCGCTCTGTAATCCCTCACCAGTTCGCATGGGTACAAGCAAGTTGGCCGTAAAGCAGTTTATATCTAGACGTCATAAAACTTTTGAGCTAGCCCCAAATTACCTTAATTTTGTTTCTGGTGGCACATCCGCATTGGGATGTTATTTCTCCGTTAGTAATCTTTCTCTTTCGTACTCTCTCTTCCGCACTAAATATTTGTTAACGTTTCATCGTTTCGTTCAGCTCTACGATGTTTTACTAAAGGCACGATATTTCAGTTATTAAACAAAATTAGGTCAATATTATGGTATAAGTTATCAACATCTATTTGTGTGTCATGGTTATCGTCATCATCAACATCGACACTTAGCGATGTAGTTTTTGTTACGGGCTTTAAAATGAAAGAATTTAAAAACAATCATAACTTTATATCAAAAACGCATACCAGGATTCGAGCCATAGAACTCCGGAATAGGAGTTGATAGTCAATACCACTAAGCTATCTTTGCTTCAATCATTTGTTATTGTTCCTTATTTCAATGAAATAAACCAAAATAGCCCAATCATTCATACCGAGCGCTAATATTTTTCCCACAATTGCCATCTAATATTTTAAATTTGTTCTTTGTTTTGACGAAAACATTCGGTTCGGCGTAATGCCACATATATGTTTGTCGAGAACACAATATGTACTTGGATGGTTATAATTAATTGTGATTCATTCATAACTCATTTCTTAGTAAATGTTTTGTTTGTTTCGTTTTGAGTTCGTCCTTATGTTATGACACTGATTAACAAGAATGAGGTAAATTTTGCATTATAATTTGCATATTAAATCAATGCAATTCCTCGTCTACATTTGGGGAAATATTTAACATTCAAAAGGATATAGACAGTGCTCGCTTATAATTTGTCATATAATGTTTTATCGTGATCTAATTATTTACGGGCATTACTGGCTTTAAGTTTTCAGGGTAGTCCGTCTAGTTTGAGAACTCCCGCCGATCGCAGCGAGGTCTTCGAATGTTGCAAATGTTCTTAGGCGACGGTGACCACTTATCATCAGATGGCCCGTCTGCCTGATTACCAAGCTAAATATAAAAAAAAAGTCCGCCACGACCTCAATTCAATAATATCGGTATATTCAATATATCGGTAACGTTTAATAATAGAGTTAACAAACTTTACTTAGCGTTATTCCTCCACACTTCTATAACCGGACACATTCATAGTTTCTCTTTATGGCCTCTGATTTAACCTCTGATAACTACTGATCTCACAGTCACACCTCATTTCTCTTGATTTTCTCTTAACGGCTTGTAATTTAATCGCAGGTAATACTTACATAGGCTAACCGTAGTATCTATCATATTTACATCACTTTCATTTTTGTCTCACATATTGTCATGCCGTATTTGCACAATTACATTGTATTGCAATACGAATTATGCAATAAAAGCTGTTCACTATTTCATCATATCTATCATCAGCCGCGACATCTAGATCATGTCAAAGCTCCACTACAATTTCGTCACGTGTTTTATGATCTGTGACTGATAAATCTACGTCTCCCTCGTCTCCCTCCCCTATGATTTCGTCACGTCTATTATCTGTGACATGTGAATTAACTAAACGCCCATATGTGTGACGTGCGCGAAAATCTCTCGCGTGACGTCCAGCGTCAATGTCACCACTGATCGTTACGCTCTACTGGTAGAGAGGTGTGGATATGCGTGGGTGATGATTTTGTTATTGTTCGTATATTTAATGGTGACGTCTGCTGCAGATCTCGGAATTTGACCTCGTAGTTTTAATATGTATACTCATCACCCATTGCCACTACTCGCGTCACTGGTAGTGCACTTGGAGCAGACGGATCAATAGATTAGTTGATGAAAGAAATAATGAAAGTTGATGAAATAGTTGATGAAAGAGATAATGAGCACGAACGAAAACTGATTGACTCCATCCATCCCCGCCTTCCCGAGACGCCGTTGATGGCGACGCATCTTACCTAGTCGCGTCGAATGGGTCTTAATATTAAAGTCATAAGGTCGAAATTGATCTGAATACAGGGTCATAGTGAGACAGCGAAACACGTGGTGTTATAGCCGTTGACTGAGATACACGAGTCGAAATTGAAACGGTTATCTTTTGTACAAGTCCATGGGATGAATACGGGCCTTGTGTACGTTTCGTTAGTTTTATGACAGAGATCGGTAATAAGACGCTTGAAACAGACACTGCGCGATGATATATTTGTGAGTACAAGTTACGAACACCGCTGCACAGACAAGATGTCATATGAAAATTTGTTCACAATTTTTTTTGTTACCGGTCAATTGCAACTGTCCCCGAATAGGAATGTAGGAATGGAACTGTTAATTACCTTAGTCAAATTTGTATGTGTTGGTATAAGTGAAGTAAGTAATAATTAATTTGCTAAAAGTATTGCTAAAGTTGATAATGCTGAAAACTGAGATGGTCACGTGGGGCATAAACGTGTATTATCAACCGTACTTTTCAACCTGAGATACAAATTTAAAAATGAATTTACGATACAAATCGAATACCGATATTACGTAAAGAATGTGAAAAGATATTAGGTACAATAAACAAAAATATTAGGTAAAGGAGAAGCAGAAGAGAAAAAAGAAGAAATAAAGCTTAGACTCATAGTGATTATTGAACATCCATGTATTTACTATTCCACGAGTCTGTTTTTCTGCTGATGGTAGAAGTAATAAGAGCTGAGAATGTGAAAAGCAAAGAAGTTCTTATCACCTTGTAAATTTAATAGATATGTAATGAAGCGAAATATTCAATCGTAACGGATTTATACCGTCTGCATGTTGTTTATAATGACCTGGTCACCTATTTAGCGGAGTTGTAAGCGCTTGTTTTGAAAAAAACATTTCTATCTGCCTTTTGGGTGTTTTACATTAACAATTATGTTATTGTTATCTGTGCTAAGTAAACATTACAGAGCCGCGTTGTTTCTTACCTTTGATAGCTACGAGTATCTTCGGTCGCGTCATGTTTTAATATTTTTATCGATCACAATCCTCATATTAAGGTGATTACCAATATTTTAACTTTTTGTGTATTGATTATTGTATGTGAGTTCCTATTGATTGCTTTTCGTTCTATACAGTTACCGGATCGTCATTCTGCATGGTTTTTGTACTCAGACCTCTAATATGTATTATTCTTCTAGATTTATAGTATTTGCGATGCTCATTTTAAAATTTAGGCATCTGTTTCGTTTAATTATGAAAGACTAGCGTTAAAAAAACTTTTTACTCTTATGTGATAGATAGAGTTCGCAAGGTGCCATATATTTCTATCCTTATGGATCTGACTTGCTTCCTCTACATTTATCATTCCTCATATAAGTACGCTAGTTTTATTCATTTCTCAATCCGCGTCAAATAAAAATCTAACCTAATTATCTGGCCATACTAACATCACCTTCACCCTGAATGCTGCAGCACTAACCGTCGAAACGTTTGGCCAGTTTTAATATCGCGGAACCCAGGACTCCAGACGCGAGATAAGCGGGCGCCACTGAATCATGAGCTGCTCGCTCGCAACTCGGCCACGGATTGACAGATTTAGATGATGATGGCGCTGCGGTGAGAATCTATACCTCGCGGGGTCAACGCGCGTGTAAATTA
>DWED01000700.1:0-10477 GCA_018245795.1 Protelbella ruficauda | reverse complement strand
ATCGTCGTCATCGTCATCAGCCTATCTGAGTCCACTGCTGGACATAGGCCACCCCAATGAGCGCCATTGCGCCCTGCCCTCGGCTTGTCGCATCCAGCATCTCCTGCCCAGCGTGGAGATTATAGGCATGAACCTCTCATGAATAGCCACGACAAAAATTTATAGTTCACTATAATTGAATTGTTTCGAAGTCTGTAGTGGACATCCACCAGTGTACGTGCGTTTCGTACTTTGCTCTCGTATGTAGTAAGGTTAGCGGTGGACTGCAATTGTTATTGTCAGCCCGTCAAGGGCAAAGACGAGATTGGTCCCTAACCAGCATCTACTTCAAAGCACTCTGGAACAGCGTCGTGAACTATGCTCCATTATTTCCGTACTTTCGAAAGAGACTGTTATTCAGCAGAACGATTTTAAACAGGGTGGGAATTTATCGTAATACGTTTTTTCAAATAGTCCCCGATGTCGTAAGCTTCGTTCCGTTATAAAGCTACTATTATTTGAAGTAATTACGTGTTGAACATCCCGAGTTGTGTCGAAAGGTTTTGTGACGCGAACAATGGCCAACATCACGCTAAAGTACACATCGTTTGTGGTGACCGTACATGCAATTCTGACCCTTATTATTACTTGATAACGTCCGTAATTAGCGTCAGCACTGTAACAACGTGGGATGACGTTTTGTACGCTCTGTATGTCGTGTTTATTAAAATGTTTCAATTGTGTAGGATTTCCTTAAAAGGTTAATCTAGGAACATCAACGGACATATCGGTGGGTAACACCTATGTGAGAACCCATAAAGATGACAGGATGGCTGCCGTCAAGGCAAGGTATTTTATCCTTTATAGGCAAGATGTGTTTAGACAGGTGATTAGACCCTATCTTGGGAAACTGGCTGCAGCACTAAAAGGCGATTGGAGTGCCCTTACCTCCAAGACCGTTTTTGGTGTTCACGGCCCTCAGATATGAGGACCAGATTAAGGAGATGTGTTGTTTTTGGGGAAGTGGGCAGTCCATACCGTGTGAAGGTATACATACACATTCATAATCCTTATATTGTGGATAATTGCCAAGTAACTTTAACTTATTTAATAACAATTAATTTCCGCAAAAATAACGCATCGCTCAATTAACTATCTTAGGTAGATCCTTCAACATCATCATATTTGTCATAATCATCAGCCTATTTCAGTCAGCGGATATAGATAACGTAAAGTAGACCTCTAGAAACTTCTTACTCATTATTAATAAATGAAATCTCATGTTGTATAGCTTAGTGTTTGGACGTACTGGCAACAATTGGCGGGAGATTTCAAAAGTAGTTATCCAGTTTACATAAGCTCCGGATCAGTTTGGCGAGGGCAAACGTTTGCTTTTCAAATTAGCGTGGCTTAACGCTCTCCTGTCACGCTTCAAACTCAATCCGATCAATTTGTTCCGATATTGTTCCAAGCCGGTCCTCATGGTTGAAACTAACGATGTTTCGGTATACGATGAATGCATTATGAATACATTGCAACTGTGGTTTGAATACTTACATAGCAGTTATTTATTGTATCCCACTGCTGGATAAAGATCTTTCTCACTGTTTTAAGGACTGGAAGATTTAGACGTCACGTTACGCCAGTACGGATTTAGAGTCATGTAGGTCTGTATCCAGGTCGTTTATGGGATGATTTTTTAACAGTCCTATATGTGTCTGTGCTGTCAACCATTAAAATCCTCATAACGTTCTATTCTCTACCTTATGTTACGTATTGTAACATAAAACAAGAAACTTACAAGACTGTCTTGTTATTAGACCATTGTGGACCATAATCGTAACGGAGCGAAATTAAAATTTTATAGTGATTTTGAATTTTTTTCTGTTTCCAAGCGTTTGTAACTAAACCATGTCAACAAGTTACTGAACTAACCGTTACAGATAGTTTTATTATTACAATCCAGATATTCGTAAGTTGTAAATGTTCAGCCAGTGTCCATGCGTGAGTGTTGCCAGTTCATTTATTTTTATTCTCTCCTCCGAGGTGGGCGTAAACAATGGCGACACGGTTTATACTACTGCCACTGTTTACAACTTTCTCAGCATGTTAATATGTTTTCTATAAATAAATAAATAAATAAAAATAAATAAAATTTAATATCCTACTTCTTACAAACTTATTATTTAAAAAGCTGTAACTGCCGAATTTATTCAGGCAGAAATAACATAACCTAGAATAATATAGATTATGGATATGATGGATATTTGTGATTAGAATAGAGTAGGCTAGTATTTATAACTATGCATTATGAAACAAACGATACGTGATTTACTGTCGAAGCAACGCCACCTTTTGACGCCTTTTGCCACCCTTTGGCCAATTTTGTTACTAACAAGAGCCCATATTTTTTCAGTTCATCTATATTCTAGTTCTAAATTTCTTCCACATTTGTCGAGCCTTTTCAGCATGAAAGAGTAAGAAACATACACCAATTTTGACATTTGTAGTAGTAGTATTTTTCAAACTAGGGTTCTATCAATTAATAGTTCATAATACAGGGAAGTATCACTTACATCGGTAAAGGTATAAACATATCCATCAGGGTTGATAACTGGGAAGATATGCCACACAATATTTTCAGCTAAAGCTCTGACATCTTCATTAGTGCTAGTCAAAAATTCCTTTATAATCCAAGTTACCGTTGCAGGTGATATCCATTCTCTGGCATGAATACCTCCTTCGATCATACCAATGGTTGGATTTGACCTCTTTTTGTAATCTATTTTGATTCCTCTAATGTATCTTCCTTCAACACTTCGACCTACGGTTACCAGGATTGCTACATTTGAATGTGCCTCTACGGTCTTGGTTAGCCAATCGTCGATTTCTTCCATAGTCTGGTAATATTCCCAAGCGTAGTCTCGTGAGCTTCGGTTTATTTGCGCTGGTCTTTTCATCTGATCATCTATAACGCTACAAATATAAATCAAATGATATATGTATTTCCTGAACTCCTAAAGGCCTTTGGTAAGTTAAGTCTCTTTTATTTAAAATTATAATAAACATTTTTGTGGTAGTTAATGGCAAACACTGCTTTCAAAATTAATGTGACTATAGTAAAATTTAGGTCTGTATTACGATAGTTATACTAATTCACATGAAAATATATCTGAACCTATAATTGATTGTGTGTTACTTCGTGGTTTCTTATTCATTATAGCAAGAACATGTCCGTTTAAGTTGTGACGTACTTATATTTGAATCAGTTACAAATAAAAAAGTAATAATTTTTAAAATGAATTAACAATTATGCACGCGGAAGGTTTTTTTAGTTGCGTTTTAAAAAAATTACAACCAAAATTGTCTACTCACCTTTGAACATCGGCAATAACAATTTGAGTTTTAACTCCAAGATTCGATACATGGTCTTCAAAGCTAGCGACTTTTTCTGGAGCTACCATAATTCTCACATCACTCCCTATATTAATTACCTCAGTCCAGAAGTTATAATCATTATGCTTTTGCAAGTCCACAAGAGCCTGGACTTGTTCATCTGTTTCAGGTACAATTTTGTATACTCTGTAGTTTTGATAGGGCACGTAATCAGCGTTAGCGTTAAATGTATATATTAAAACTCCTAATACTAATATTTTCAAATCCATGACGATAAAGACTTATCCAGGTTAGGACTAAACGTTTTTAATGGAAATGTAATTACCTGATGATAAAAACGGAATTTAGATATCGGCACATTATCAGAGATGTTATCAATACCTACAGTTGCACGGGTACAAGATTACGAAACGTATCGTAAGTAACGTTTGTCTATTTTACATATGATAAAAATACTCGCTTGGTTTCCGTACATTTTTATGATTATCACAATATTTTTTGTACTTTATTTATTTCAATAATTTGCCTTTTAACTCAGAACATACAGTAGGTACTCAGAATCATAACATAGATACGTTGGTAATTATTATGAATAAAAATGTTTATGTTTAGATAAATGACTGGTTTATAATTTTAACCTAATTTAGAAATGATAACAGTATCAAGCTAGTACACGAGTACTAAGTTAACTAGAGTTTGCATACATTAAAAAGTTTAATAAAGTAGAAAGCACAGTTAGTTTTGTGTCGTTTATTGTTTGAACATTGGAACTATTGAAAGTGTTAAGTTTAACCTTAAAATGAATAGTTGATTGGATTTAATTAACAAATCGTTAGCGTAACATAGCTAAAACAAAAGCCAACGCAATCATAATGACTGAATTAGCCGGGGACGCAGCCCCAGAATCGATTTGATAATATCCAAGTAGTCTTGTGATCTTATCCATCTCTAGCAACCCATCCATGATCTCCAAATTGTTAGGGATAATTTGCTCTGGGGGCAACAGGAAACCATATTCTCCAAGATCCCGCAGTTCGATCAAATATGACACCGGAACATCTGCTACATATTTCACCCAGTCGAAACTGGCGCCACTCATTTTATCTGAAAAGGTATATGAAAAGAAATTAATGATAACAAAGTATTAAATGAAAATGCAATTGAACTGAGATCAAAAGAAAATGTGGCTTATTATATAAAAATACGCTTCAGTACATTCTGCTTATGACGTTGTTCTCAGCTTAATATTATAACGACAATATGTCGTACATAGGGTGTTATGCATATATATATCAAATTTCCATAAACCCGTATTAGCTCCCGGTATTGTCGAATTGAAAATATAACAAAGTAACTTAAAATTTAAAATATTGATATGGATATTAAGGTTAAAGGTCAGATACTTTATGAATACATTTATATAAATCAATCATTTTTATATGACCCTTTTAAAATATAATATTCATCGAGAGCCATAATTTCAATAACGTAGTAAAATATCTTACAACGAACTAACTTACACATAATATCAGCAGATACGCCAACTCTGTAGTGGGTTCCGTACCGCCTTTCTAATCTTTCAGCGCTCCTAATTGCAATTTCGAACTGAAATACAATATTAATTAAGTTTTAATCCATACAACGGACAACACAAAAGTAATATGCTCTTGTTATTTGTACTCTGAGTTAGATGCAGATAATTTGAGGATTGATCAATTTAAAGATTCATATGTATATTATGTAGTCCTCTATGAGGCAAGAAAATCGAGTCCTACAGCAGAAAATGATCAAAGTATTCACACAATCGAAATTGTATTAATATTACTCAGGTTAGGTGATCACAGTGACGGTTTTGCAGAGGACACGCGCAAATCAAATTTATGCAGGTTTCGTCATGAGTACAAATTATTTAAGACAAAGACATTTGTGCTGGAATCGAATAATAAATAAAGATAATCAGGCTGGTCGACGAGCCTTGGGAGATTTCAAAATATATGCATCAAGGAAAAATTAGAAGAATCGTTAGCTACGATTACTTTTACAGCAGATAATAAACTAACCATATCAGCAAAATTGTTAGCCAACAGCACATCAGTTCCATTTACGTGACTGTACGGCACAATAAAGAGCTGGGTGTACGAGTGTACTGAGAGGTAGTATATAAGTTTTCCAGAGCTTCGCAACCTTCTCACATAGGCAGCTATTGCCGAAGTTTCTGGTTCGGAAAACGCCCTCGGTCCAGCGTAGGTGTTCGTACATGGGTTATCAGATGCCCCTATGGCTAAATAAGTTTTGGTAAGTAAAATGCTTAAAACATTAAAAAAAATGGTAGATATTAAATTTAATTAAAATGGTAGTATACTTTCCACGTATTAAGATCAATAACAAATCTGTCCTTGATCAATAATATAATGCTTTATAATTCGTTATGGTATTATATTATAATATGTTACAGTCACGAATGATTACATCTATGTATAATGATCACCGTTATTTCAAATGACTGCTTTTCAAAGAATATGGCGGTAATATCCCTGTGATTTGAACTCAGAATCCCCTACGAGTAAGTCTGGGGTTTTAATACGGACACCACTTCTGACTTTAGAGAGTAATGTGCGCTTTTAAGGAAAAATATTACTCGATTTGACGGCAACAGAAAATGTCTCGATGAAAACAATACACCTGAGATTTCTCCGTAATATATTTGTACCAGCGTGGCCTTAACATTTTTCCTTCTGTAAAAAGTAGACTCGTGTCCAACTGGTAACAATAACAAGGTCAATAATTACGTTATTATAAATCATATTATTCTACTCGACCTTTCCGAATTATAAGACTTCTACTAGAAATTACACTCTTTTCAAATGGGATGTGACTAATTTTAATAACTTTTGGGCATTCCTCTCAACAGAAATATAGTGCTTTATAGGTATTGAAAAAAACGACAAATATACTTACACATCCAAACAAAATCAAAGTTCCTGTTAAGATCTACGCCATTACTCATATCGTCGTCTACTCCAGTTTCCGCACACGAAGTAAAGCTGTTTCTGCTGCGATTTTTCCTCCACATTCTATGCTGTACAACAGTGGAACATTCGTAGCATGAAAACACAAAGGAAGCAGATGTTGTGTCTGCTGTTTACTCGCCCATTTAAATATTTTATAATGATTTAAAAGATGGTATTAACTAGATTAAGTTAATCAAATATGTAACATACCAAATTCCTGATGCTGTAATGTTGACGAAACATAAACTACCAACATTAATAAAAATATAGTTACAAATGATGCACATCCGTTCAAGTCGAGCAGTTTGTAAGTTAAGAATCCTCAGAAGAAATCCAAGATGAGAATCTCACAAGAGTTATACAAATTAATTGCAACGCTATCATATGACAAACAATACTTACCGTTGTAAACGTGTATACATATCCATCAGGGTTAACAACAGGAATCATATGCCATTCTAGATTTTCGGCCATAGTTCTAACTTCTGGATCCCTACTTGTCAGAAACTCTTTAATAGCCCAAGTAACCATGGCTGGGGAGATCCATTCTCTAGCATGCAGAGTACCTTCAAATATGCCCATAACTTTCCTTCTTCTATTAGGGTTATAATCAATCTTAATTCCTCTAATTTCTCTGCCTTCAACTGACGTTCCAATCGTAAAATTTGTTACAATATTAGGATAGGTTGCTACTAATTCATCGAGCCATGTGTAGATTTCATCCAGAGTGTGATATCTATCCCAAGTATATGATAAGAAGGAAGTGTTGCTTCTAGCGACGGTTTCAGTTGGTTCGACTTGTTTGTTAATAGCCCTGGAAATTTGCACATTTGGTATGTCAGAATAATTCCTTCAATAAACAGATAAATTTTTACAATCATGATAAGTTGTCATGTTGACCGTCACATCGACTGCTGCTGACGTATCATGACGTATCAGCTGGTGATGAAGACGATGAATTTCATTGATGGCTTATTATGTTATACTTATCTAATATTTTAATGGTTTAAACTAATTTTATCCTTATGTACAAACGCATAATTTTTTTTTTTCTAATTTTATGATGTTTTCATTGACATATTATAATATGAAATTACAAAAATTAAATCAGTACAAATTTTTGTAATTTTCGTTCAGAATTTTTGTAGAAATTCAGGATAATGTGAATTTATCTTAATACTAAAGATATCTATCATTTAAATTATTAAAAATATTTAGAGCTCAGATAATAATATTGTATAAATGATCAGGGTATAAATAAAGCTTAAGATAACAAAACTGACAGTAAACTATACACGTGCTGATAATTTGAAATAAAATATTAGCATGTATTATAACCATGCAATAAAATGTACATATTGGCAACGTCTTCATAGTATTTTTGCTTTTAGATGTCTACAGTATAAATAAATATGGGGAAAAAGCACAAGCAAGAGAGTAGTAGCAATTTGCTGCAAGTTGCAAATAATATGAGAAGTTAGAGAGTATCATGTTAATTACGAATCTTAACTTACTTTTGCATATCACTAATAACTTCCTTCGATTTAATTCCAGCTGCTTCCGTACTTCTTAAATAGGCTTCTACATTCCCAGGGGGTACCATCAACCTCGCATCACGATTTGCTACGTACAGATCGTCCCATAGCTCCAACACCCTATTCTTCTGGAGATTTTCTAAAAGTTTTAAATCGTCATTTGTGTCTGGTATCACTTTATAAACTTTATAACCGTCAAAAGTTCTCTTTGCTTTTACAGCGACTAAAACGAGAATAAATATTAAACATTTCTGTATTCTTATCATTGTATTTTTGCTTTAACTTCAACACCTATCCTATTCTAATTCGATACTAAACCGCACGTCGTCCCTTGATTTATTATCTTTATGGATTTTGTTCAATATCTAATCAAAACTGGAAATCATCGGATAATTATTACTATCTACAAAATGTCTACCAATATTCGAACATTTGTGAGAACGTTCATATATGTACTTACATTCACCAGTATTAACTCAATACCCACTACTAAACCAAATATCATGACAGTTATGCAAAAAAATTATGCATGTCACCATTATAAATAAATAGAATTAGGTCACATTTACTCCTTACGCGTGTAATGGACAATTTCAGTGCTTATTTCCTTCAATTAACTTTTGTTTCAATTGAAACATCTTACAATACATAAAGGATCGATGAAAAACCTATATAATTATAAAACAGTACAATTTTTTCTCTTTCTATTTTTCAATGTAATCTATTTTCATAAACATTCAGCAAATGCTTAGTGTTTATTTATTTACCTAAGGTTTTAGAAATTTTTGGTATAAAAATATTTTAGTAAATTATGAAACCCTGAAGCTATTATTGATTTATCTAGCCTAACTGTATTACCGACCTTTACTCTATTATGACATCCATACAATATTTATCGTGTCATTATCTACGGACAGCGAACACAGCATGCAATATGCCGCGGGCGGGTTGTGGTGAAATTGTATGAGTGGCTCATCTAGTACTTCAGCATGCAACGTGTATGGTACATTGCGTTAAAAAGCTTCAAAAAGATTTGTGATTGTGATGATTTGTTATTTGTTTATGGTGATTTGTTATTGTCGCCAAATGTATTATTGTCGGAATCTTATTCCAAATATTTCTGGCAAAATTTTGCGAATTAGATCGTGTTCCTACTAGGAATGATTTTGTTATAAATTCTCTCAACCCTTTTATCGTTCCACCGTGGGATACGGGTCTCCTCTCAGAATGAGAGGGCTAGGACCATAGTCTACTACGCTGGCCAAGAATAGGTTGATTTTTTTATGAGAACTTTAAGGTGCGCAGGTTTTCTTCACGACGTTTTCCTTCACCCTTGTAGCAAACGATATTCACTACTGAAACGCACATTTTTGTAAAGGGGTGCGTGTCAAGATTAGAACCCAGTATCTCTGGAGTGAGAGTAATGTTACGTTTTTGTCTATATGACTTTTCTAAGCTAAAATATAATTTAATCTTCGAAAGTAAAATACTTAAAAAAATTCCAGCAAACGCGATAGGTTATTCCAAATATTGTTTTACCCCCTTTTTCAGGTTTACTGGGGTGGTGTTCTGTAATAATTATCATACAAAGCTATGACCAGACGTAATGTCCTCTTATAATGCCATAGCAGAAGCACGAAGCCATTTGTGGAATATTACAAAATTATAAAAAAAATCCCTTATTTCCATATTTTCGAGGACTCAACAAAGACACTGTTAACACCAAAATACGAGCGGATTAAAATAAACAGCGACATTAATGTTTAATGCTTATATAACCCTGATCCCGCGTAGACGTTCCAGCTCCGCGGGGCATTTAATATCCCAGTTCATAATGAAAATTTCCTTACACCACTTGTATTGTAAAAGGACGTGTTTTTTTCATCTTTAATTTATTTTAATAGTGCAACTTTGCGGACATCTAATTAATTAGTTATATCTCAAAAACTATTCGGAGTTCTGCGCTTTAATAATAACTTATCTCATGGTTTTAACTCAAGGGTTCAGATAGGATATGGACTTCCTGTATCACTTACATTGTACATTGGAGCTTTTAATCAGTATCTATAACAAATACTGAGAATAAAAGTTCTTAGTACCTATCAGTAAATCTTCTTTCAGCAAATAAAATACTCTTGCTTAGAACGAATGTAGCATTGGCATTTCCACAGGCGAAACGTGGGCAGATAGCTTTACTTATCAAAGAGTGTGAGGACTTAGTAAGTACATCTTTTCAAAGGAAGAGCGACATAAATGCTAAGCATCCATTCGACCCTGATCCCGTGTCGTTGTATCCCAGCAACGGCGTTTTTATTATGCCAATTTCCAATTAAAATTTCTCTTCGCTGTACAAAGTTTGACAGTCGAGCGTTAGTAAGAATCTTAAGGATCCACGTAAAAGTGTTTTGAAATTTGAATCCACATTTGAAATTTTGCCCATAAAATTTTTTAAAGGATTTTCTCTTTACTATGCTACATTGCTATGACGCGGTATCACCAACCTTATTGACCGTAATATATGAAGCTTGGAATCGAATTTTCAGGACAAACTTGAAA
>DWED01000699.1:0-10484 GCA_018245795.1 Protelbella ruficauda | reverse complement strand
TAGGTTCTAGTGTTATTAGTTCTATGGGACCAGGAATTATTTGGTTTTTCTAATGTGAAATTCCTAGTAATCACTCTAGATTAGTAGTCCGGATTTGTGCCTAGTTTGGCAATACACACACCCGCTATTCCATGGTAGGTACAATATAACGTTTAGGTGAAACATCCCCCATTGCACCTCTATGTTGTAGTATTATACTCTTCTATATCCCCTTTCAGGGAAATACACATGGGATCTTAAGTTATGTAATTTCAAGAACAAAGTGGCCACACTACAGCTTGATCACAAAACCTTGCACGTTCTTCTTCATATTTTAGTATTGTATTCACTATAAGTTTTCCTTTATAATTCATAAATAAACTAACCTGGATATGGTTGGATGATTCATAACAACATCACAGTTGGCAAGTCTTCCAAACACATAGTAGGGCTGCTTCATTAGCTCAATTCTCTCTACTATTACACCTGATTTTAACACTTCCAATGCATAATCTGAGCCTACAAAATCATAGAAAACATTACTGTAATTATATCAAAACATCAGGTCCTTTTTTTCAGAGTAGGGAAAGGGCACATATGGTCAAATATCTCTATAGAAATAACAATATACTAATTATAGAAATCAATTACAAATTTGGGCAGAGGTAAATGGATTTTAATAAGGAGCAGATTTAAATAACAGTATAATATGAAAGCTAAAAAAGATACGGTAAAAATAGATTAGTAGTTAAATAACACCAACCAACGAAGTGTAAGTGAAACAATAATACACATATAAATACAAAAGTAAACAATCATTGTTAATAAGAATAATAATCAATAATATCGCCACGCAGGACACTAACCTTCAGGACACACACCTGACCACTTAGGTTCTTTATACGGAATCGTCATTGATAATTCCTTCAACAACACTGCGGGAGACTTAGGACTTTTGCTGCTCGAATCTGACGTGTTTTCTACTGCTTTTTCGGCCTTCTTTGTGTCCGATGTTTCCTCTGTTTCACTTTTTGCCTTCTTCGGCAGTTTTCCTATGCGTCCTACTAATACGGGCTTCTTAAATTCTATTTTCTCAGCAATTTTTGGCGGCACTTCGCCTCCTTTTTCGTCCGTCATTTTATATTAATTTAATATATTTATTTTATCCTATTAACTAAATTTGTAACCAATAAAGAATAATTTACTTAAGACTAGCAAATTTTTTTACAATGTACATAAATGAACTGTATTTTATCGTAAATATACAACACCACACTACTTCAGTGACATAATGACACTGACATACCAGATTGAAAATATAAAAAGGTCACATTCCTAGTGTACCCAAACATGAAAATATAATACGCGTTTTTATTTCATTCTACTTAAAACGTATTACATTTTTGATACAATTTTTGGGCTTTTTCTTACAAGTAATAATACGTCACAAAGGTTTCAATTTGTAATATTATAAACACCTTGTAACGTACATATATCCGAACACTGATAACCATACAGTGATTTGGTGTTAGTATTCGAATTAAGCAATAAATCAATCAATTCAAAAGATTTTGTACTGGTGGCGGCGTGACGTGATGTGGTGGTCGCTGTGAATATTTTATACGAGCTTGCATTATTTATGTAATATTACGTAAATTGTGAGCGTAAACTTGTTTATCTCTCAGTGAAACCGCCATGTGGGAGTTACCATATTGTTTATAGCAACGCACAAGTCAATTTTCAGTGGACAAAAGGATTTAGTGTAACTGCTTTTTATCGCGTATGCATTCTTATCATAATTGTTGATTTTGCTGCAACGACGTTTGAAAACACGTAATATCCTCAGGTGAGTAATTTTCATCGCCGTTTTATGTTATAACTTGATTATACGAAAATGTTTTAATGAATATAGGATATTCTATGTGCAAATCATTTGTGTTTTAGACTCATGGGTTACTTTTTCTCAACACATACCTAGGTAATTTTTTTGCGGCATTCAGCCATCGGCGCTTTAATATTGTAACCTTATTGGTGAAAGTACAAAAAGCGAAGCATTGGACTATACCTTATTGTTTTGACCTTTCATTTTGAAATATATAATTTCTAATCGTGACCGCCGCTGGTGAAAACTGCATGACGAATTATCGAAATAATTTTTAACTTACATAATATAAATGAATGCCGTCATTTTTTATGGCTTATTATTTTTTTCCTATCATTTCTTACATGATTTGTATGTCGTGTGTCGAAGATTTTTGTTGACAGGAGCTTAGTTTAACAATAATCAAAAATAGTTTATAAAGTGATGTTCATGCTATAGGTACAGTGAAAATAAATCATTAAAATAAAATAACATTGCTTAAAATTACACCTGCATTCCACAAACTTTTTACTGATTGTTTATAAAGGTTCAATAAAAACAAGAAACAAAATTTTATTTAGCCAGAACTCAATTTCATTTTGTCTTTAAAATATTATGTTGCAATGAGTAAAAATGCTCTGCAAATTTGCACAGTCAGAATTAAGAGGAAGGAAAATTTGTGAATTTTAAACTTGTGAATAAAATGAGTATTAATTATAAATTGAGCTCATTTATTCATACACACAATGCTTTTCATAATATAAATTAGTACCTGTATTTCACTGAAGGGGTAGGTAGAGTTGTCTAGTATTTCCACCTTTCACCCGTTATGTTATACATCTCATGAAATAGGAGGTAAACCTGTTTTAATACACAGGGCACATTATTTTCATGTTTTAAATTTTTTTCACAATCAACAACTACACACACTTGAACACCTTTATGTTTTAATATAAACATTTCCCTGAATAGGTAGGCAGGACAGTGTAGTATACTCTCAAGATTCACCTGTCAAGTTATATGCCCCACTATGGAATAGGCGGTGAGCCTATTGCCATACATCAGGCACAAATCCAGACTCCAAGCCTCTACTAGGAATTTAAATTTGGAAAATCCCAACTCAGGGTTAAAACCCTCAACCCAAAAACCCCAGGAAATCTCAATAAGCAGTTGAGCTTGCATTTACTTGATCAATGGGGCAGTCAAACTAAAAAACTGGTGGTAGTGTGAGCTTCTCTTTGTCTCTCCAAGAGCCTGCACATTCTTGTCGTCTAATTTGAAGGCTATTGTACTGAAGCATACTTTAGTTATGAGAAATTTAACCATCAGGCTATAGATCTTTTTTCTTATTCAAATTGCAATCAAATAGGCATAGACCCTGGTAAGTTTGACTATTAAATTGAATGTGGTAGTTTTTAGAAATTTGTAAGATCAATACCATAGGTACATCATCCTCACAGTCATTATTGAGCTGAAAGAACTGTTTCAATATTGATTGTTTGCTTCCTCTCATAATGATACAATTCAAGCTTGACACTTCTACTGAGCAACTCGAGGTTGGTAGGTTGTACATATCTTACAGAACGTTCTAAAGGAGACTCAAGTAATCTAAACACCTCAGTGTTCCACCACCATTGTGGCAAGTTATAATTTTAATATTCAATTATGATCTTCTGATATCTAATCTAATTTCATACACCCTTTACGTAAATGACTGTAATATATAAACCACAACCCATTGTTGTATGCCAGTGCTTGTAATATGACATGCCATTAGTACATGCCAGTGCTTGTAATATGACAAATGAAGCTATTACTGAGCAATAAATGAATACTTGACGCGCCGTAATAAATATTTATGACGGTTATATAATTCTGCTCACATCTTTTATTTGTATTACAATAATTTGGTACTGATGTTACCTACTTATTTTTTTTTTAATTTATTTATGTACACACATAATAAGAAAGAAATATAGACAAGATAGTTTGTACAAGGGCACTATTTATTTCACACTGAAATGTCTCCCAGTAGGCCAGCTGGTAGATAAGTCGAATGATATGGCTGACCTAGTGCATACAGTGTATATAAAATATAGAGTAGTAAGTAGGTATATCATATGAAGAGACCAGCTGACCAGCAAGAATCTGTCACATGTAATCGCTGCCGCCCAGGGATATTTGCCATTGACCGCAGACAGAATTCTAAGAATAGGATTGTTGGTACCACTTATCCATTTTTATTTGTACTCGTTAATAGGACCATCACGTGATCTTATTCACGTAATCTTGTAGGCGCTGGAGGTTTTCGGGTAAGGTAAAGGTTCATAATATTAATAAGGATGTAAGTTTTAAATATGAACAGGATAAAACATCTGAAGCGCTCTAGCTAGCTATGTTTAAAATAAAACAATTTCGAAAGGTGCTAGAAATTAACTGATTCTCAAAGTGGGCAGTAGACGAAATAAGTTTGAGAACGTAAGGTCTTTACTCTATTCATTTGCGAATAGTTGCGCATGTACATTGGTGGAGAAATTTTACGTATTGACCTTGTATTTGTCACTAATTATGATGTCATTTAATGATATCTGTAATTGAGATTCATGGCTGTCGATAAACAATTGGATATTTCCAATCTGTTACCTATTATAAATGTAATTAAATGTATTACGCCAACACCCTTGCAACCGTTGTTTTAATTACTTTTTAAATTTTTTTTCTAATTCCTAAGTTTTGGTTTCTGTTGCGACCGAAGCTAGAAGCGATCCGGAATTTTGGATTTCTATCAGATACCACTCATCATACAATCATATAAATCATACAATCATATAAAAAGCAGGAGTATTATAAATATTATACCATCATTTGTGATCTCTTACGGAGTAGGCAGAGAGCACAGAATGTCAAATATTTCTATTCTTACCCTGACATGCTTTTTCTACTTTTATCGCTGTCTTCATAGGCGCGCCGACTTTACCACGTTTTCGGTAAATTTTAACTCGCATATAAGAAAAAAAAGCTGGAAATTTTGTTTATCATGAATTCAATCATCGAACTCTAAGTACGCTAATTTATTTATGCAATGCTATCAATTTATCCTTGAGTGGAATAAGCTTAAAATTTCGCGATCAATAACAAATGTCTACTGATAGCGTTTTGTTTGTATTAAAAGTAGCATTCCACTCGACGTTCTTTGTCAATAATTATTTATTTAAAAAGTCGCACCAACAGTGGCTAGCATCAATGGTATATGCCTCTCGCGTATTCGAAAATTGTATATTTGGCGACGCAGAATTTATGGATCAGATTTAATTGAGGCTGAAATATATTGAGTTTTTTGTGATCATATGTCGCAAGGTCATGTATAATACGACTATTATGTATTCAGCCATTGATACACCATATCAATTTTTTTTAATTTATTGTAAAAGTGACAACATCAATAGAAAAAGTTTCTACAGAGCATTATACCTAAACATTTAAATATTAATTTCGCATATAGAATGGCCGATACCGTTATAAACAGACGGAATATTAAATGCAATCGGTTTTGACAGATAAGGGTGTTTACAGATAGAGCGTTATCGGTGGATAAAACGCGGATAAGATAGTCTTGTAACGGATGTGACGTTTGTCACGCTGTCATAGACCCTGTGGATAAAAGTGTCCGTTTAAGTTAGACGCGCGACAAATCGAACGCGCGACTAAATGGCGCGAGTAAATGCTGCAAAGAGATTTGTCATCGCTATATTAGCCTTTTATTGTAAGACAACAATTATGACTGAATATGAAAAAATCGAAGTTTACGTCAAATATTTAAACATCCATTGATTACAATTATTATTATTACAACACAAAGTAATAATTACAAATCATTTACTTTATTTGTTTCTCTGTTTGTCTCTTTGGATACTTTAACCTTTGGGATGCTTTAGCTGCTACTACGTAACGAATGCTACTAATACTAGTAGTGCGTAATAAAGTACATGGAATGATTGCTGTTCCTCTAGTAAACAAACCCACAATCTCTCTGGAGTCATATCACTAGATATGTGTGAGATAACCACGTGTATAGACTGATTCATCTCAGTTTATTTGTTTGACCCAAACACCTGAATCGGTTTTGTCGGTGACTAATGAAACTGAAGTCATAGACAATATTTATTTTTTTATATCATTAATATATGCTCTAAGGTACATGTTCAAAGCCCATTATATTTATTGTTAATTATGTATCGTTAAGACCATTAATTATGGGAACTTACAACATTAAATTCTTTCTATAAACAAATAAAATATACCCTCAAGAAGTCCTATCCAGAAAATTCTGGAGCATGTGGCAAACATACATATAACATCTGTCGTATTATGAAACCATAATTACACATAAGACGTACGCCTTATAAAACCATATATTATATTGATCAGCGTCGTTGATCAGGTCGTTGTAAGAGCGATAACTGGATCCAGATCCTGGATTCGAACCCCAGGTCGGGCAATATATTACTGCGTTTTGCTGGTTTGAAATTCTCAGTAGTAGGACATAGTCTGAATTTGTGCTCAGTGTATGGCAATAGACTAACTTCTATTTCCGTGGGATATACAACAGGTGAAAATTTATACCAGGTTCTACACTCCTCTGCCTGTCTCTTGCGGAAAATACAGACCTGTTGGAGTAGTAAACCGATCAAATATTTCTGCAAACAGTCGATACATCAAAGATCGTGTTGAAGTTCTGTACATGTGGTTGTCGGGTTTCTCTTAGGGGGATTACGTTCGACTGTAGGATTATCTTGGTTATATAAGGCTATTGTTTACGGAAGACGGCTGCGAAAATGTAAGTTTTTTGTTTGGTTCGAACGAGGCCTGTCGCGCGAATCAGACGGTAAGCAAACTGGGAGTTTAAAAAATACCAATTGACTTACTACTTCATTTATTGCTAGTTATATCATCATCGTCAAACCTTTTACCGTTCTTCTCTTTAACACGGATTAAGGGCCATGGGTCATACAGGACTCACACTGACCAAATGCGGGTAGGCAGAGTTCATCCACTTTAGAGAACAATATGGCGTCTCAATCTCTGACTTATCTATAAGTTTTCTAATAAGTTTCATTTTTCACGATGTTTTGTTAAACCATTATCGCGATTGAAGTTTTTGAAACACTCTTGGCTAACGTGGATGAGTAATAAGCCTTCTCATTATGAGAGGATACTCGTGTCGAAAAATGATAGGTTTAATGTTAATGATGTCAAGATGTATAGCTAACATCATTGAGTATTCGCGAGAGCATAGGATATAATAAGTATGATTTCAAAAAGAACTTTAGTTCCATCTGTCTCCCGTCTTGAGTGACCATTTAGCCATGGTGACAATAAAAGTTTCTTGTGTAAAAATAAAATATGTATGTAAATAAGATATGTAGCTTGAAATGAGAGTTTTATTTAGTATCGTAGCAGATAAGAATTTGTTATTTATATACATATATAGAATATGATGCCGAAGACGAGTTCTTTATTCAAAAATTAAATATGTTTACACAACGGAGTTCTTTATTCAAAAATTAAATGGGTTTCCACAAAGGAGTTCTTTATTCGAAAATTAAATATGTTTCCACAAAGGAGTTCTTTATTCGAAAATTAAATATGTCACAAAAAAAAAGGAGTTCTTTATTCAAACCCATCGAAGTGTACAACCACAGTCATTTGAGCTGTCGCATCGAATTAACATAAGTTCTTGATTAGAATGAACGTTATTAACACGACTAACACACGATTGGGTGACAGGTGGATGCAAGTATAACGAGACTAACGGTAGCGTTAGCCCACAAACACACTGACACCGCGACTGTGGGAAATTTATATCGGAATATTCTGTTTCTAGCCGTACAATGGCGTTTATATTTTTTTGTCAAAATGACTTCAACTATTGACGGTATTAGATTGAGTAGGTTTACGGGGAGTGCATGGTGAGCTAGTAAAGAACGATGGGATACGGGTGATGTGTAAAATTGGTTTCCTGAATCACTGTTGACGGTAGGATGATTTCTTTCGTGTACAATAATGTACGATAGTCAATCCAAATATAGATGACACGGTGAAGAGTGGAAAAATTCTTGGTATCGTTCACGGCTTTTGGTATCATTTTTAATGAACGAGTTGAAATATTCAGATTTTATGTGAAACGCCTGTTTATCATCCGTTTACTTATGTATGTATGCATGAGTGAATACCTAATTAAGTTGATACATGCATTATTTATTTGATATTATGATTATTCCGTTAGTCGACAAATCTGCCGGTCCAATTGTGATTAACTCTGACTGCTTGCGGGTGGTTTCGGATTCCATTCTCACTCTGTAAAAATCATTCCGTAATTAATTATTTATGTACAGTATATGTTTGTTTACAAATGTGTCTATATATATATTGATATTTTTTATGTTACTGGTTTAATTTCTTTTATCATATGAAATAGTTTCAAGTAAAGTTATTTACACACTGCCTCGTTGGTCGAGTGATCACAAACGCAACAGCTCATCAAGAGGTTCGTTTCCCGGGACCAGCGAAGTATTATTGGGTTTGGGTTTTTGCCCGGTTCATTGTTCACTATTAGGCTCACCCCCTATTCCATGGGACATATACCAATTACCATAACTAGTATACTATACTACTACGGGTATCCTATTCACCATAACTGGAGAAACGCGCTTGTACTATACTCCTCTGTCTACCCCTTCGGGGGATACAGCCGTGATGTGTAATACAATATCCATTGCAGTGATATTCCTCACACCACACCACGCCTCGTTCACTGATACTTTTAATTTGTATGCAGCGAATGGAGTTACACTGTATGTGGTCATCGACTGTAAACAATGGATGGTCGTTGTTTTGTGGTCACATTATACTACAACGTGGTCGCGTGTGCTTTAGATCCGTTGTATATAACTCTGCCGTTTGCAGCAGCTTCAATATAAAGATAATAATAATTATATCCATACAGTTTACTAAACCTATAAACTGAACGGTTTTCCATATTTACCTAGCTATCGCTTTCCTTATTCATACGATTGATGCCACCCTAGTGGGTTCTGTATATCTACTTATACATTTATTGCGTACCTCCACGTGCGTTGGCCACGTGTCGTATATAAGGCGAGATAAAAACGACTGCTATGTAATGATTTTTTGTAATTAAAAAGGAATATTGTTGAATCCTTTTGTATATTGAAATCGTCGTGTTATTTTGTGGCTTTTCAGTAGTGGCTCGGAGTCTGGGTCTGTGCCCGGGTGTATGGCAATTGACTCACCACCTTTTCCATGGTGGGACGTAAACGTAATTGTTGAAACGTGTGCGTGTACTGCACTCCTTCGCCTTCCCCTTCGGGGATAACAACCGTGATGTTACGTTTGTGTTATTTTTCATATATGATTGTAAATCAGATTCGATAGTACAGTGGTGGTGTTATTTAGGAGATTTCTAGCGCCGTGCTACTGTGCCAAGTGGAACACGAGCGTGGCTCAGGAGGTTGCATTAAACATTCACCGCTCGCTCGGTATCCTGCCTTTGTTTATACGCCGATACTCATTACTTATTGTTACATCCCACTGTTGCTATGTGTTCAGTGTTTGTTTGTATCTCTTTTATTCAATACAAATAGAAGAAAAATTATGTGAAGTGGGCTGTATAGCAGTCTCTATCCTATATCAAATTGCATTAGAGGTATATTTAGGTCTTTAACGAAAGCGTATTTCTGATAATGAGGGCAATTATGGCAACCCTTACGACGAAATATGTTTGTGTCCTATATTATTTGAACTGAAGTACAATAACTGAACAGTTGCTGCTAAACAGCAGCGCATGTATTCAAGCGTAGTGCTTTCATGAGCAATCCTCATACAAAAGGTTCAACCAGCTTTAATAAGCAGGAATACTTTTTTAAAAATCGTAACATCACGCCTGTGATCCTCGAAGGGCTAGACAGAGGAGTTTAGTACACCCCACGTCTCATCAGTTACGTTTACGTCCCAAGGAATAAGTGGTGAGGCTATTGCCATACACCGGGCATAGATTCAAGTGATTCCGAGTCATCACTAAAAATTCTGAATTAGAAAAATCCAATAGTACCCGACCCGGGATTTGATCCCAGGACCTCCCGATCGGCAATCGCACTTGCAACCGCCCGACCAACGAGGCTGTCAATATTTTTGTTAATAAAGTCAATATTTAGGCAGTATTTTTTTCAATTTTCAGAATGACAATATTTAAGTTGAAACTAAAATAATTATTGTCTATTGTCTAGTGATAAATATAGCTCGTATAATTATTAAAATTAATTTGTAACGACGTTCAATTTCCGAGGGCATATACTATACATTCGTCATCGACAAAATGACAGATTCATGACAGTTGATTTCGCGCCAATTCGCTAAAAACTAAGTTTGTTTATGTGACATATTATACTTTTATTAAAGGAATGAAAGTTTCTAGTAACGATTGTTATATAATGTTTGTATTGACTTAAGATACTGCCTTTCTTTCCCGTGGGATTAAGGTTCAGATTACACACACACACACACTATCAGCCTGTCATCGTCCACTGCTGGACATAGGCCTCTCCAATGGCACGTCACTGAGCTC
>DWED01000698.1:0-10485 GCA_018245795.1 Protelbella ruficauda | reverse complement strand
TCTGCCAACCCGCACTTGGCCAGCGTGGCTGACTACGGCCTTAACCCTCTCAATATGAGAAGAGATCCAGATTCCAACAGTGGAATAATGACAAATGGGTCGATTATTATTATTATTAATTTATTTTTTTATGAAAAGTTAATTTATAACATTCTAAGATTATAATGGTACCCGAAGCCAGAGATATTTTCATAAAGGTTATTTTTATGTACCCCTAAAAAGTAAGTTGTCGGTCTCACGTCCATTAGTAAAATTATAACTAAACAACCACCAGCTACGGAAGGTGAAGTCAAGGAAGTGAGAAGTAAATATTTTTTTTTTTTTTTTTTTTCATTATTTTTTTTTTTAAATAAAAAAAAAATAATTAAATAATATGCATGAAGAAATCCGGTGATGTGGGCCACTATCGCTCCACAAGAAAAATCTATGTCCAGCAGTGGGCAGATCGGTAAGTATAAAATCATAACAACTTTACAACACAAACAAATCCATTGTTACATTGTTTTAATAGTTTTCCCATTATGTTTCACAAAAGTTAAAAGCTTCATCAGAAATTTGATTTACCTAAGACTACGGCTTAAAATACCGACTGAAGACTTGAAAAAGTTATATTACAATTTATTCAATTCAACCTATTTTATTATTATATTGGATAAACAATTATATTATAATGATAAAACAGAATGTGTTTTTATAATGTTTAATTCATCAATAATATGACTAACATTGAATCTTATGAATCGGCTAGATTTATAAGAAATCATACCGAAAAAAAAAACTGAGACCTGTATTCGAATTTGCCGCCGAAACTTTAAATCGAGACTTTAAAATGATAAAGAAAACCGATAAGTTGTTCAAGCTCTTTATCGAGTTAAACAAGATAACGGTGAGCAGTAAGGTGCTAAGTATTTGATTTTTATCCCACACAAGTGTTAACACAGTGGTCAGGGAGTTGTCAATGATATTTGATTTGTACGCTGTTGACGGCTCCCGGTAAGTGTGTTTTTGGTTTTATTCAAGGCCTTCTTATTTTTTATAATCGACCCATTTGTCATTCCACTGTTGGAATATGGGTCTCCTCGCGTATTGAGAGGGTTAAGCCCATAGTCAGCCACGCTGGCCAGGTGCGGGTTGGCAGACACTTCTTATTATTACTGAGATGTTTTCAAAACAATATTATTTCATATTTATATTTACACATAGCAGATATTATTTATTAAAGACTAAATGAGCATGTCACACCATAGTACAAAACTTAGTTACTGCTTATGGCCCAAAGTAAACTACATGCTTATCATAAACTAACGAACACGAATAATTCTTAGTATTCTCGACATCGGAATGTATGATTTGAATAAATCTGGTCTCATAAATTTACTTTCGTCACATAAAATGTTATAGTCAAAGATAAGTGTCGCAGGATATTTGCGAGGAATAATCAGCTCTCATAACTAACTTTATAGAACAAAAAGCTAAGGGACTTTCTCCATTTGTCAATATCGAATCGAAGAAAGACGGGCGAACTAAATTTTATTTCAAATGTTGCACCAAGGAGAAGACTGTTTTATTTATATTAAATCAGGCTAAAGCGACGTCAATTTTATATTTATTAAGTAAATACCAATCTGGGGCGCATATCGCTTGATCATTACGGTCTGAACCTCAGCTACAAATAAGTAATACTTTAACTACTACAAACTGTAGTGGGTAAAGCTAGAAATAAGTCAAAATATGAGCCACAAATATGACACCAAGTAAAAATTTCGCTCAGGATTTTTGTAATCTTTTCTTTGCCAATGCATCAGTATTATCTCTCACATCGTTATTTTCGAGTGATACATCGATTTTCTGTTGATCAGATGTGTCTAAAGAATATTTAAGAATGAAATCAATCAATCAAGAAATTAATCATTACGGATCTGTTATAATGTGGTCAGAATATTTTGTTTAAATGTGGGAACTCTCTAAGTATAATTAGTACAGGGATATTGCTACATCAAAAAGTCCAATGGATAAAACTAAAACTTGTATGTATTTGTACATATAAGTTCTTGCAAAGTTGTTTGGAGAATTGTTCCAAATTTAATTTGTGCATGTAGAAACTGCTTAAAAGACAATTGTTAATATAAATTTATAATTCACTTTCCATCATCTGTCGACATTATATAGACAACTCAAAAATTTTATTTTCCAGGTATGGAACATGGTGTATTTTAGGTAATCGGTATTTGGCTTGTAAAACTTGTAGTTTAGATAATTATGCAGTTAACTGACTGTATATAAATAATATTACATTTAAGAAATATAAGATTATTATATTAAGTATATAGTACCATAATAGTGGTAAATATTTCCATAATAAAATGGTTTCGAGCCCCGTTTGTCGCTCTCCTCCAAATTGTAAAGCCATTAGGTACATTAGTTTACTGGACACTGTTTTATAATGGTCAGCTTGAAGTGAAAATCTGAATCTGTAGGCACTGTTAGAGTAATTAAAAAGATCGAGTGCGTTGACGTGATATACCCCTACCCTCCTGCTTTTAAGCAAAGATACCATCGATGCCTTAGAATAGATTCCTTAAAAACAAGCGGTAAACATGACTATACCCATCATTGATCACTTGGTCATATATGTATTTCAAGGCTAACGGCTAACACATTGGTGCAGTTGTTCTCAGTTTACCTAATTTTTCTCTTTATTAATTTTATCTTTGCTCTTTATCTATCCCCGTAAGGGACCTAGCGTGACTAAAGTAGTAATAAATAAATCTTATTTCATTAACGTCATGGGAGGAGATACGATCCTTTCATAATTAACTCGTTTGTTAAGTTTTAAATGCTCATTTAATTATCTTTTATAATATGCTACCTCGTACGGGCGACTCATTATAAAAAGGCCGGAACAACAGGCAGCTCTAACCATGTTTACCGAGAAGTGATGTTTTTTTTGACGTGATATATACATATTTTACAATGGCGCACGTTGGGGGAGGTCTAAGTCCAGCAGTGAACTAAGATATACTGATGATGATGATGATGATGATATATTTTACTGTGCCCGGTGTATGGCAATAGACTCGAGACCTATTCAATGGGACATAAACGTAACTGGTGAAACGTGGGAGTGTATTACACTCCTCTGTCTACCCCTTCGCGGATTCCAGGCGTGGTGTTACGTAGTATTACATGATTAAATTGAGTATCGACTTAACTCACATATACGAGTATTTCTTCGTAATAGCCTGACAAATATCGGACCTATGCAAGGCTCTTCATAAGCTGCCACCCATCGTACCCTGGTCGGGGTTAGATGTTCCATGGTCACATTGTTTAATTACCACAATATTAAACAACACATATTAATGATTATTGTAGTATAGTACGATAATCCATAGCAGCGATGACACTGTTCCAAAATGCAAAACCGTATAGTTAGAACGCAAACACTTTCATTCAAATACATAAAACAGAGACGTTTTTAAAAATAAACTTAGGTACTTAAGGATCACACAATGCCAACATTGTAACAATATGTAACTCATGTTACTAATAAAATTATTTACGAAGCGCTCTCCATCTTTTTTTATGACTAAGGCGACATATTTGCCACTTACACAGACACCGACTTATACACATTTTGTAGTTTTATTTTTTAAATTGAATACTGTAAACACGCCAGCGCTTTAAAAACTTGCTGCTCGCTTTTTTCAATAGTATCAAAGTAATGTACGTGAGACTAAATCTCCAAACAAAAAACCGTACATAAAATCAACCATCAATACTACCTATCATAAAGCAGAAAAAATTGTGATATTGCATCGGAATGCGAAACTTGCGAATCATTGATGTTGTAAAGACAACAACAGAATCAAAGGATGACGTATTATAAAATCGACTGTTTAATCAAAGAAACCAACAGCAATGGCACCCTACAACCACGATCACTATAGGTACTGAGAGCCTAAGATTATAAAAAGACACTTTATTGATCTAGGATTAGACGTATATTTTTGTACGTGATAGAGCGTGATATCACGATCGCATATAACGTGACGTAAAGCGTCTAAGCCTAATTGAACAACGCGTGCCTGAAACGGCTTATTTGTCTCACCTTGAGAACTGAGACACCAATCAGTCTTTCGTGTTAGGCTTCATGTATATTGAATAGGGTGTTTTTTGCTGGATTTTTGCTGAGCCATATTATTTTGCTGATTTTCTGGCTTTTTTCTGATCCACATTAAATTATAGTCCTAATTTTCATCACTTCCTTTTAACTCTTCTTTGTTGCATTCTCTCATATACATTTTAAACCTTCCTCTGTTTTAATTTTGTCTTCAACCTTATGGAAGGAGTGATTTTTTTCTGTCTTCGAATCTTCATGTAACAATCAATTACTGAGTGATGTTTGCAATTAAATCACGTTAGTATCGATCAATGTCGAATTAATTAGATCAGATACACCCACTAGCACACTTGTACCTATATGGTCGTGGTTCGCCAATGCTTCTATGTACTATTGTTTGCTTAAAGACAGTTCCTCGTAATCATTGCAATCTGGTTTGATACAAAATATCCATGATTGCTCATGTGATAGTTTCTTGAAATATGTTGTCTTGGAACTGGCTGATTTAACTATCATGTTGTATCGTTTTGCTGTCAAAATACGCTACTAAGGAATCATAGAAATATACTCAACTTCTTTCTTCTAATATTTTGCTTGGAGGTTACCAATTCTAACAAAAAACCTCTGAACATCACGCGAGATTGGCAAACCGCTTGTATATTTTTCTTACATGCACTATTTTGAGTTTTACGAAATAAGCTATAAATCCCACACGAAAAAACAATTGCTGTAAACAGCCAGGAGAAAGTCCAATTAGAGCAAGCGAAATGTATTTTTAAATGTAGAAATAGGCTCGCGTTTGGCTGCAATCCCACCTGATGGAAAGCGAGATGCAACCTAGGATGTAGTACGCTCGCCTAGAAAGTGCCTATTCACTTTATTTTATTCACAATAATTAAAGGTTATACGAGTCGGGAAAGATGGACGCAGGCAGAGAGTTCCACTCTTTCGCAGTTTGTAGCAAAAACGATTTAGAGAACCGCTTTGTCCTGCTTATAGGAGTGTCTACCAGATGCGGAAAAAAAATGTGTGTACTGACATATAGTACTGATATCGAATTCAATCCAATTTATTTATGTATGGCTCATTCCTCACTCCATGGTGGGACGTACAACAAAATTGCTGAATCTTGGGACTGTACTACACTCCTATGGCTAACCTTTCGGGGAAATGCAGACTTGATGTTATGTTGGTTATGTTGAACAATATTCCGTCAAGGCGTTATTCGAATTACCGAAGTGGAAGTAAATGATATAAAAAATCCTATTTCATCCTATTTCAGCACAACATCAGTCTTAGTTACCGATCTTGAGAATCTCAATTGCATTAATAACCCGGCTTATGTTTCGCGTAAACGACTAAAAATAACAAACATGAACTGGTAATTCAATAAAAGTGGCCCTCGGCCGAGTTTCGAGACTCCCTGTGTGTTGGAAAGATTTGTATGGATAAGCTAATGGATGTAATTTCGTTCCGCGTGTTAATTGACCAAAGGAAAGAAGCACTAGAGATATATCATATCTCCATAATAATGATCTAATAGATGCGAAAGCAGTAATGGCACGGATTATTATGTACTAAGATTGTAATTGCATACAGAGCTGTGCGAACTAGCTCATAAATGATTCATATGTGCTAAGTGTGTTTGGAACTAGAAGTAGCAATAGCGAAATTATACTTAAGTATATATAAATATATGCAATATATAGTTAGTAAATAGAAAAAAAATTTCAGGAAATTAATTTAATCATTCGTGCCTTTTATTCATTTAATTATAATTAATAATAAATGCTTACGTTAATTTACATTTAGTGAAATAACCTAGTGAATAAAACTACATTCTTCATGCGAAGTGACTCACTTATGTATCTAAGTACTATTATTTAGTACCATAGTAATTATAATCAAATTAAAATTAATTCTAATTTCGCATAAAGCATTTGAATGCATTTAGTTTGTATTGTTGTTATCGAGACAGGTCCAACGGCTGAAGGCCGTTCGTAGTAACTGCTAATACAATGTCCATTTCCGAACTACATTCTACACGAGCTTGGAATATCTATGGAATATCTATATATATGGAGAGGCACTATTACCGAATACTATAGTATTATAATATATAGGAAATAAAGATAGTTTTAAACACAAGTTTCACAAGATTTTGGTCCGTAGGTATTAAGATTTTGTCTGGTGTAGTACTGAAAAAAAAAAACTCCTGCTTTTTAGTATTAGAAAAGTGCTAACAATATATTCTTGTAGAAATACTGTCTACTAGATAATATTAAAAACAGGAAAAGGGAAGGTTAGGAAAAGAGGAACAAACTGAAAAAGTATAATAAGTCAAAGTTAATATTAAGGATATTCCACCAACAATGAACCACTATAAGAACAACGGCCTGCGAATGAAAGGTAAAACACCATTAATAAAGTGCTCTTATCCTTTATACGGCAATGCTTGCGAGGAAAAATGCGATTTTTACCGCGCAAGAACAATGGTGTTTTGAGGAATTACCCCATGGATTAATTAACATATTCACGTAGCGTGTCTAATTACCATCCCTTTTAATTAAAACTTTAAACCTCTACGGTTTATTTGCTTCCGTTCATTGGTTAGGGTTATTGAGGTATTTATGAGGCAAAGAAATTCGGTTGGTCAACATCGAACGTATTCGGTATGTCCGGTAGAAGTAAGTTTAAAAATCTTATAAGTATGTACCCGCAATAAAACAAAAATTATTGATGAATGAAATGATATCTCGAAATGAAATAACGCAAATGTGATTTCTAAAGTAATGTATACACTTTGATGTTTGGAAAGGAAGCTGTCTTTATACTTTACACTGATAGTAATTTTTAGTAATAGAATTAAAAATACTGATTTGTCGTTTCAAAAAATAACCTTAATAATACAGTATGAATGCAATTCACACTTAAGGCATAATGTGTCAGGTACTAGACATAAATGCACCAGGTATATATAACCACTATATAAGCCCTGTTGGCTACTAAAGTACAAAAATAAATAAAACTTGACAATTATGTAAGATCAACCACCCTGTATCAATTATTTAATCATTGTTTATTACAGTCAGTGTTATATTAAAATAAAATAGTATGATATTTCACGAAATGTCGTTCTGGTTTTGTACCGGATATTCGCTTTGTAGAGTTTACTCAGAATATGTGACAACATTTTAGTCATGCATGACTAATTTTATAAGTCGCTATATGACCACTATATCATTCCTCTGACCTCGATAAATTAACCTTTTATTAAGAAACTTAATGTGATGATAGCGCACACTAATGCGTCATTTGGATTACACACTTTTGAAAATGAAATGGAGACAGGTAAGATACATATAATAAGCATTTAATAAAACATAACTTATATCATCATCATTATCAGAACGATCTCTAAGAATGAAAAGGGTTTAGACCCTAGTATGCCACTCTGGGCAATTTCAGGTTGACAGATTTCACAAGCCCTAAAAAAACATTATGTAGAAGTTAAAAGTGAGTAGATTTCCCTTTGGTTCGGTCTTCTGAATACGAGTATGTCTGCAGACCATAATATTCAAATTTGAAGGGAATAATATAAGTACTGCTGCGAACACTAAATAGATGATTCTAGAAACGTATGACGTGCAAAGTAAGCACACAGCGCACATGACCCATTTCTAATAATAAAAATATTATATGTTTTAAATGACATTCTCAATTAAAAGTCAAAGTTTTCTGGGGATTTTAATATGTTTTTATAGATCTCACTATATCATCTGTGGAGCCCTTTTATGTATAATCGTAAAAAGTGAGATCAGTCCGTTAATTAAATTATTTTAATACAATATCCTATTTCTAATATTTCCTAAAAGTCCTATGTTATAACAAGTCACTTGACCTTAAAAGTGAGTTTTAACATATAATGTCACAAAAGTAGAACAATAACACCAGTTCACTTTTAGATATTCTAATTCAGAACTAACTTTGCACCTCCAGAGAAATACGCAGCAGTAGCCTTACTAATAATCAAAAAAAAAAAGTCACATTAACATTGCATATAATTTCTGGCCTTACGTTTTAAAGTGGTCACATTTCTCTCGCAATGTAGGCGTGTTGCTTCTTGCGTCACCATGTTTTATCAGTTCTCATTATAATATCGGGGGCATTAGTTAGGTAGCAGATAGACAAAGATACTGGCGTATCGAGTATCAGATGTAAACGCGGGACAGGTTAACAACCTAGCTGCATTCCGCCTTGCCGGTTTAATGATGAGGACTTATATAGAGCTGCTACAATGGTCAAAAAGAGTTTGTTATTTTTTTCCCAACCCATTTATCGTTCCACTGTTGGACACGGGTCTCCTCTCAGAATGAGACGGTTAAGATAATCTAACACGCTGGCTAAATGCAGGTTGGCAAACTTCACACGCCTTAGGTGACATTTTTTTAACTCTAAGGTGTGCGCAGGTTTCCTTACCGTTATATCAAGTGATAGTTAATCTTAAAACGCACATTTTTGTAAAGAGGTGCATGCCATGGATTTGAACTCAGGATCCTTGGAGTAAGAGGCTGAAGAAATACAAACCACTAGTCTATCACTGCTTATTATTTTTATAGATATTTATTCTAAGCTCTTTCGTATAGCAATGAAAATTGTAATGTAGGTCTTTAAATTGGATAAGGCAAGGCGCGGAAAAAAGTGTGTCAGAACCAGGCGGTTTCAGGGGATGATTTTATTCTTCAATTGCTTACACGGCCATCTAATTACATCGTGTTACGGTAACCAGACGGCTAATAAACTATCATGTGATGATAAAGATATAAGTACTTTAGAGGCTGATTCAATTGCCACAGGATTTTTTTAAATTTAAACCACTCTTTTTTAATGATAGCTACTAAAATCTAAACAACTTGCACTTCGAAGTACGTAATGATTAAGGAAAAATTGTATGGTAATCAAAGGACTGACTGTCTCTTTTATTTTACTGGTCGTTTTCAATTGACACGTGTTAGTTTTCAAACACAGTTACATATCAGAACTCATATTTACTTTAAATATCACATATCGTATTGACTTAGAATACGTATAAAACGGATTTTCTTGATTCATTTTTTGTAATAAACTATTTTAAATATACACATTCGATCACGGATGCTTAACTGTTTATAAAATGAAAATTTTCAAAAGACACCTTACCAGTAATAATAAAAACAAAACATAATTTAACGATAAAACAATGAATACAGAAATGTATAATATACATATGTGGACGATTTACCGTGTTGATTATACTTATATACATATGTACCAGCTTAACCCACGTACGTTTTTCAGGACCCGACTAGTTTCTGACCTGTACGGGGTCTACACTGAGCACAAATATAATCATAGGTATCTATAAGCAAAGTTTGTTTGTTTGAAAGTTTGTTTTCCTCAAAAGTGTTGATGGTAATAACATCTCTGTAAACATTAATTATTTCAGAAGGTCCCATACAGATAATATAGAAGTGGAGCGCTGTTTACTGGCTATTAAACGTGAATGCGATTCAATTCCACCGTCGTGTTCGGTTCGTAACGAAGTGCGAGCGGCCAACGGTAATGAAGTAGGTGACTTGCTTATAATAAGACGCGTGATTATACACACCGTGCTTATATTATCTATCTTGTATTAGTCTTTTTATTACGCGACTGCTTCTCGTATGTATTACAATTTTGTGCTACATTAAAAAATAATCTTTCACTGGCCTCTTGGTCTAGTAGTTAGTAATTAGCTGCTGAATTGTGCGTTGTGGGTTCGATTATAGAACAAATATTTTTGTGACGAGCACGAGGCTTGCGTCTGAAATGTAGAACTATCTAGTAAAAGTAAATTTACGCGCATATAGATATATGTTTATCAGATGTATTTTTGTTACAGTAGAAGATATTTCAATATAATATAACTATTATAAGATACATAAATTTCAGTGCAGATTGTCAATAATTACGAATAATGGCCTATTAAAATTGTTGCAGTTGGTGAAAGTCAATCACCTCTTATCGATTTTTTTGGGAAAACATCAATTCCACCAAAACCATAAATTTGAAAAAAAATTACTTATCTTTAAGCTAATGTTACGGTCAGAAAATGTGTGATGTTAATATGAAAGACAAGTTCGAAATATTTTAAGTAACATTGTATCTACAATGAGTATGCCAATAAGGGGATTGGTGTTTATTTTTGACCGCGCGCTTTGTTTTCTGTTGCTAAATATAACCTGTGTACTCGATGTATTTTAGTATTAAAGATGTAACAGATATACGTTTACAAGCCGAGGACAGGGCGCGATGGCGCTCATTGGGGGAGGCCTATGTCCAGC
>DWED01000697.1:0-10486 GCA_018245795.1 Protelbella ruficauda | reverse complement strand
CTTATTGACAACAATCCGTCTCATGCCTGACATTGACATTGGGAACGTAAATAATAAATGGTTTATTTAATTCAATTTAAGGTATTTGTAATACATATTACACATACATATTAGCATTCTGCACTCCTCTATATAAACTATAAGTGTGCCACTTTTCATACTCGTCCGTCCGCGCAATTCTCGTCAAAAGGGGTACAAAGTTTTTGCTTCACGTATTAATATATAAGTAACGTAACTGACACACGGTCAGTTGATATCAAATTAGGCAGAATCTATGCTACGGTTACCAGACGGCTGATAAACAACATCTGTACTTCTCTAAATAAACATTTATATAGACAATTGACACGAAAAAACAAAATAAATTTCCTAGCTTATGACACATAAGTTTGTTCCGGGTGGAAATCGAATCCACAATATCCGTTTTAGAAGTCAGGAACTGAACTGACTGAACTTACTGAACCTGAAGGCCTGCGGAAAAATTAGAATAATATGTTTGGTTTCACAAATACGCAATGACTTTTAAAAATCTTATGAAGTATGTTTGATAAGACAGTACAAGCCATCGTAGGTATAAAGACAAAGCAAAAACGATGTGTCAAGCTTAGATAAAACCCAGTTCTATATTGGATGGCTGAGAGCTCCCGAGCTTGTTGAAAGACACATTGAGGATTCAGTTTGGATTGGAGGAAGCTACGAGGAGGTACTCGTACAATCCGAGGCTTCGTGCTATTCCAGGAAAGATTTATAAAGATTACTGACAATATTTCTCTGCAAAAGTGGATTTGAACGTAAAATTACTGCGATACTGTAATTTATGTTTTTTGGCTTTCCACACTCGAAATTTGATTAACTTTAAAGTATTTTTGTTTTGGACCAACTTTATTCACGAATGTTTTTTCGATATCTCGACTAGTTTCGGACCTATTTGAGGTCCTTGTTCATAACTTCATAATGTTTAGTAGTCAAATACTTCCGTCCTATTAAACGTAATAAAGAAAACATACAGCTGATAATTGATAAAGCCACAGCGTAAATAAGCTGCAGCTTAATCTTCAACACAAACATTTTCCCGCCATTTGCTTTTAATTTGGAATGGCAGTTATTGAGGAAAACCTATCTCGTTGCCTATTCGCGCCAAAATGGCGCTGTACATGGTACGTTTTCGTACTTCAATTAAGTTTATATGTCGTTTCTGTAATAAGATATGATGATTGCCGATATATACAAAACTATAATTTTAGAATAAATGTATGTATGGCAATAGGCTGTGACGACCTTTACGGACTTAAGAGGCTTATTGAGGAAAAAGTGTTTATTTCGTGTTTCAACAATGGTCATTGCCGATAGAGCAGGAAATTAGTTTTGACCGTGTTATATTTCTTTTATTTCTACCGTCCAATTAAATCGGTCACTGTAATGCCATTTATTTACATTTATTTATTTATTACCGCAGTGTTATTAATAGAAGTTATCAATGATTATAATAAAGGGTGAAGAGGACAAATAGTTGACATGTAATAATAATACATTTTTTTCTTTCCGACTCTTTTATCATTACACAATTGGACTCGGGTTTCCTGTCGGAATGACAGGGTAAAGGCCATAGTCTGCCACGCTGGGCAAGTGCGGGTTATTCGACTTCATACTCCTTAGACAAATTTAGTAAATTAAATACGTAATATTTACTGTCATTTACAAATACTAAATAGACAAATCTTAAAGTTCACATATTAAAAGTAACGAGGATACCTATAAGTTATGGTATGAAAGTATTCAAAGTATTATGTAGTTATAGTACGAAAGAAAAACAGAGCTAATTCCCTCCTTCAAGTGTACGAAGCAATCGGAAAGAGCGAGTTGTTTAATTTAAACTTGTTAAGACAATTATGAGGGATAAAACTTCTGCACCAGCCAGCGGGCGTCTCCGAAACGCGATAACGAAAGTAAATAAACGTTAATCATTTGTTTTAATTTAACTTATCTAATATCTAAATTTACTTTTACTCAGCAATAAAGTGTACACTGTTTATAAAAACAACGTTTAAAAAAAACAAAAATTGATAACAATTCAAAATAAGAATTTCTGTCTAAAGCATAAATGAATTGAAAATACTTTTTAAATTTGGAATAAACATCTTAGGCGGGAAAAGTGACATTTGACACGTTTATTTTTATCTGTATTACAAACACGGTTGAGATAACATACATATATAGTAATAATTAGCCTCAGAGGAACTATAAAGCTTTGGATTGACGGCTATTGGCCGACAGTCGGACAGGGCCGACTTTGATATCAAGCGTTAACGGCGATGTTTAGGGCTCGCGAGCCATCAAATATTATGTTTACGAATGCAATTTGTAAACTAAAAACGGCTAACACTGCTGACTTATGCCTGCTCGGATCCTCGAGACGCCGACTGATCGCAGTCAACAAACATATATAGCTTACAAACACAACTGTTTCTTGATGACTTTACTACGAACGTTATAAAATGACTGGTACGAAAATGTGTAATGTGTAGTTAATATCATAGGTTTTTCATTTAATCATAATAATATAGGATTCTATATAATCAATTATGATACGTAATAATTTGTTACATTGACTGCCTCTGGTTGACTGGTTGCAAGTGCGTCTACCGATCGAGAGGAACTGGATTCCATCCCGGGGCCGGGTGCTATTGGATTTTTCTAACTTAAAATTTCTAGTAGTGGGTCGGAGTCTGGATCTGTGCCCGGTGTACGGCAACGGGCTCACCACCTATTTCATGGTGGGACGTAAACGTAACTGGTAAAACGTGAAAGTCCATAACACTCCTCTGCCTAACCTTTCGGGGATGACAGGCGTGATATTACGTTAAGCAGAATAATAATAAAATGTATCTTTGCAGATGCTGGATAACATTGGAATGAGCAGAGCCTGTGTGTGTGGGTTATATGAAGTCATTCAGAATGATGGGCGGCAGTAGAAAACGCAGGATGATGGCTAGGTGCGGGGCCTGGTGGCGGTTCCGACTTTTCTTCTCCTTTCTAACCTTGGCCGGTGCGAGTTCTCAAGGTAAATGAGTGTTAATACAATTTTATAATGATTAAAGATACATTAATGTAATAGTACGTAGGTTAACGCAACGTGAGGTAAGGTGCTCGGTGTACTTTGCCTACCGAGTTTAGGACCTGATGTTATGGTACAATAATATTAATAGTGACTTTTTACTTTATGGCCTATACAAATTTATCTACACATAATTAATATTATTAGTTATTAATAATTGACATTTTGATAATAAAAAAATATAAAAAAAAAACTTTATCTAAAATGTCCCTGTGAGGCATGGTTCCCAAAATACTGGCAGCATTATAGCATTAGTAGTAACAGTAATAATATTTCCTTTGCATACGTATAGGATAAGATAATAATTTTCAAAAATAAAAAGTAGTCGTAGAAAAAAAGGTTTTTTTTTAAATGTCGAACTGTAGTCGATACATTTTAATTTAATTTCACAAAAACAATTTTATCATTTTTATTATCCATTTATTTTATTTAACAATCGGTTATACGATTGTCGGTAAACTGTAGTACATTTTTAAATTCGTCATCCATTCGGCTCAATCCATTAGATTTGGTTATAACTGAAATCGATATATCTACTAGTCAATTAACACGAAAGCCGATTTTTTTAAATTTACCTGTCATCCATTCCAATCAGTTATAAATGGAATTCAAACTAAACTGTAGGTAATTTTAAAATCGACATGTATTCGACGCAGTTATAATTGAAATGCAACGAAACTGAAATCATCAATGCTCCGAATACCAGTGAGCGGTTCGACAATTACTCGCCTGTCATGTGTGCCAAATCGATGTGAAATGCATGAACAAATTTACGGGATGTTTCAGCGATATTTGCATTTTTAAAGCAAAAAATCGTAGCTTTGAATTTATGTATAGGAAAAATTAATCATGTATTTGCGCCTGGTGTGTGGGACGTATGACATAACTGGTGAGACGGAATTGTACTATACTCTTTTGCCTAACCTTTGGGGAAATTAAGTCGTAATAATATATTATGTGTGAAAGTCATTTGAACCGTTCTGTCAAATGGTTGGTTGAAATAATTCATCATTATCAGCTCGTTATCGTCGGTTATTGGATATAGGCCTCACCAACAGCACGCCACTGAGCTCGACCTTCAGCTCTTGGCATCCAACCACTGTCAGCCACGTGGTCAGGGTCAATAGGTTTTGGCGGTCTACCGTAACTCGGGAATTCTTAGCATCTAGAATCTGTCTAGAATTTTTATATCTAGAATTTATATATCTAGAATTTTAATTAAATCTCATTCTTTATTTGTCAAAACCACGCCCATTGCCTTTTTTATTTTAGTCAGAAGACCAATAATGCGTACTTAGTTGTCATAGCTGTTTAGTGTCCGCCATAATGAAAATTCTGCAGTGTGGGCTGTGGGCACGACTCCAGGTACAAACCATTTTTGCCGATCATTGCCATCATTCATTTCTCATTACCGTTGATGATATTAAACCCTTTAATTTACTAGCATTAAAGTTGCTGCTCCCTGTAATAGCTCGTAAAGACACCGTTAAAGTGTCTGATGATACTTTGTAACTACATTTTACTCGTAAGTAGTAGATACATCACGGATATTAGCTAAATAGGTTTCAGTAGACGTTCCGCCATTTTATGGCATACTAATATTTGCAAGCGGTTTTGATCGAACAGAAGATATTAGAATACATTCCAGTAATCTGTCTTTTTGTTACCCGATAGTGTAAATCTAAAATTCGCGTGTCGAACTTAATAAGAGACGAAATTACATACAATCTTATCCCCTTAAGATTGAAGTTATTAAATTTCCTTTCTTATATGCGAAAAACATACGTAATTTAAGCCGGTACATATATAATCACGTGTATCAACACTCCCGAGAAATTTAATAGTAAAATTCCTTTCTTAGTTTTCATTAGGGTTATTTAAGGAACCTTTATGCCAAATTTCATGTTTCTACTCCCAGCGGTTTTAGCTGTGTACGTTACAGTCTGTACGTTTTTAGTTTTATATATGTAGATAGTACGATTATCCGATGAAGGCTGTAATCACGGGCTAAACGTTATCCTATCCCTAACTATCTTCGAGAGCTACCTCCTATAATTTGGTTTCATCAAAATGTGTCTTGAGGGGAAAAGTTGTATGAAACCGGTTAAATAAATTTCCATTCCATACTTTCCCGGTAACAATTTTCAATATTAAAATTAATACACAGATACGACTGATTCCGATTGGCACAGAGAAAGTCGCCGCGCTTGGAATAGCGAACAAGCTAGTAATTGAGATACTAAATCTTATAATTCATTTCTACCATTGAGAAACAATGTACTGTGTCACTTTCCCATGTTGGCATGTACGATTCGCGTCTGTTAGCAAGTCCATTAATCATTTCGTACAAAGATACTGCTCTAAAGTGGAAAGCGTTTCTCTTACTTTCAATTAAAACAGAACATCCTTCTTATGTAAGTACAGGTAAGAAGTACGTTCTGATTTCAAATTGATAAAATAAATTTTCTTATATTATTATATCGTCACACCATCTCTTACGGGGTAGGCAGATAGTAGCGAATGTTATATATCTCTATCCTTACATACCTGACGCGCTTCGCCTAAATACATCAGTCTATACACGAAAGCTGGTAGTATGAAATTTTTTCCCGGTTGTATATCAAGTTTATAAAGTATTGCCTCACATCTAACGAATGCAGATTTAATTCGAACATTTAGACGCATCTCTTTGTTCACAAGCGTTATTATTCTCTTTTATTTAGATGACAGTCGAGACAAGTGGAAGTGGAAACGCGATCGTTATATGGAATAGATCAAAAGCTTTATGTCGTCATCTGTAACTGTCGCCGCTACTTTATTGTGGTGCCCAGCTGTTGGGTTCCCGTCTGTAGTGGACGTGTACATAGTACACATGAATGTACGATCACAGTAAGTCTTATTGTGGACATTTTTCATTTCAGACATATCGGCGTGCTGCGATAAGGCCGTTTCGCCTGAACTGTACGCCTGCCGGAGCGTCTGCGAGAAGGTGAGTTGAGTTCATTTTAAATGTATTAGGAGTTTGGAAAACGGGGGAAAGCTTTTGTTGATTTATATCGCGAGCGAAATAGTTTCCAACGGGATGTATGGGGGGAATAAATCTATGTCAGTTGCTGAGTTTTGGGGTGGGCATAAGGGTATACGGGTTCTACTGATATGAAGTTTTTGGTCTATGTATAGATCGTAACTATTATAATAAATCTGAGGGTGAGTTTCTGTATCACGCTTTCATACCTCTATACAACTCAAACGATCATCACGAAATTTTGTACACACCTTGTAAGTCAAAAAAGGACAAAGGGTACCTTTAATCCAGAAAAACACTGTTCCCCAGGGATACAACAATTAGTTTTATGTGGTCATTCGGCCTCAACTGTACCTCTTGACATGAACAAAAGAATTCGGTAAATCCAAATGATGCCTTCACTGTTCATATAGTACGAGAATTGCTTAAGTTGACGTCATAACGACCGAAGTTGCGGGTAAAAGCTAATCACACACAATTGCATATTAACATTTGTACTCGGATACAAGCATATGGAGTTGGATTGTACGAATTGTAATCCATCAAATTCCAAATGGAAGTATGATCGTGTCTTGTAAACGTGTCTCCCTTTTACAAGCCGCCGCGCGACGGACTTTCTGCGGACGTCGCTCTCTTGAATCTTAATCGCATCTACAAGGATAACCAATCAAAGTTTTCAGTGGAAAGCTAAATTGACTAATTAAAGCGATTTATTGCTTCCGTTAAACTTCGACTCGAAGTTATTTATAACAACCCAACCCATATTAAGGTCACTCGATATTGGTACGAGTTATGGCGTTCCCGTACTTTGTCTTTGATTTCTTTCAGGAATCGATAAATATTCTTTGATGTGTTTACACAGAACCTATAAAGGATACAGTGACGGACGAAATCGGTAACATCAGTGGCTCGCTTCTAACTCTTCCTGTGCTATGGACATGAAGGATATTCGTGTTGTTTCGTCAGACCTAATCAGGAGTCGTGTCACATTGGACAGCATTCCGGGAAGGCGCGTCGAGTGAATAAAAGGGAAAATTATTAAAACGTGTAAGCAGAGACAGCTGGATGTGGATGTGGAGACTAAAACATTTGTATTTAATTCCGTCGCGTTAGGAGCCGCCGTGACGCTCACTTCCTCTCCGCGACACCGTTGGAATAATATTTACGCTTTTTAATTGTATCTCCGATCGCTATTGACCATTTGTCGCCACAGTGCAGCCGTTGCATGGAATACGTGTGGATTGTTTATTCAAATCGTCTCATTATAAACACTAACATTACATTGTATGCAATATGTACATGTTAGTTGAGACTTCGCAACTAAAAGTTATAACGCGAGTATGTACGAGTGTTTGCAGTGAACACTGCGTTGAGCGATTTTTTATCAATATGATAACATTTCAGAGTGTAGTATTATTAAAGATATTATTTACATTTTGTATCGTGTTTAGTGTCTGAACTGTTTTGAGGATTGCAATGAAAATTACAAATTTAAACTTCAGTTGATCACTGCTGGGGTTTGAACGTTAAATTTTCGCGTGAATTCTAACTCTACAAAATTTATATATGCTTGTAAAAATAAAATATCATTCGTTATAACTGTGATGAAAAACATCGTACATAAAGCTTGCATATTTTTGGGTCCCATGATCTTTCCCATGGCTTGTGAATTGTACTTGGGCTGCGTCACAAAAACTTCTTATTATGAGACGTTACCTGGGTCCAACAGTGGTACAACATGGTACTGAATATATCAAATTAATATAATAATAATAACAAATATTGCTGATATTATGCACTATTAATACTATTTAGCAAATATTATTCAGTATTTTTTTAAATATGATAAATGTATACAGCATTTCTAATGCATTGAAACTGCACCCATAGCTCAATTTACAATGAAGCAAGGAACAGTCGAGAACAGAGACAATTTAAATAAAGTGATCGCCTGTTAAACTCCTCCCATTAAAGCGTTTAACCCTCGTAGGATATTGAACCTTTAGTTAAATGAAATACTGAACAAATGGCCGTAATTGAGACATAATTTATAATCGAGCAATTATTTCATTAATTGTCATTAATTATAGATCATTATAATGATTAATTGATAATTAGTAGAGCGACACGCAACTCTTTACACAAAAATTTAATTTAATTTATAGTCGTTTAGTTGAACCAAACAGGTTTTAACTAAATAAGTGCTATATATGTATATAATTCTTATTTATTTATGTGAATGGGACTAGGTGATATTTTATTTATTTATTTTAGTATTTTTGTAAGATATGGCTTATTTTCTTATAAAATTTATATTTATCATTATTATTATTATAGTTTGTTATATTATATTTTTTTTTCACCGTGTGTGGTTTTTGAATGTTACCTATATATCCATATTATAATAGTCATATATTATTATAGTCATATATTCGGTCGAACTTGAAAATGAAATAGGCAGATATGATGATAAAAATAAAGGGTGATGACACTGTATAGTATATAATTACGATTGACGCTGCAATGTTGGCTGAAACTTTCGGTGTATCTATATAATGGTCACAAGACAAGGTCCTTCATGAAACAGTTCCATGTTTTTTTTAAATTCTATTTTTGAATATTAAGCCACTAAAATTCTTCGTGAAATTTAAATTTTTCAGACAGAGTTGATTAAAATAATAATCTTATTGCGAGTGTCGTGTGTGGCAGTGCTTGAAGGTTTGATGACGGGTCACTGCGACGGCCCGCCTGAAACATATCCTAACTTTATACCTTTATTATTATATCATCACGCCATTTCTTGTATGGGGTAGGCAGCGAGCACTGGGTGCCAAATATCTCTACACATACCTGTGTTTCAAAAAAAACAATAAAACAGTTAAAAAGAAAAAAGTCTTTTTACAAAATTTCGTCAATTACGAAGCTTTGCGTGTCGTACCGCCGACACTTATCCCCTTTTATTTATATCCCCTTTTATTTCCTGCAATCCAAGAATACTCATAATGTTTTAATGTAGGTCAATGTAAATACCCTTATTTTCCATCTGTGTATACATTATGAACACGGCCTTGTTTCGTTACTTTATATCTATTAAAACTTTAGTCTAATAAAACTACATGGCAATGGGCTCACCACCTGTTCCATTGTGGAATATAAACGTAACTGATGAAACGTGGGAGTGTTCTACACTTCTTTGCCTACCCGTTTGGGGATTACAGGCGTGATGTTACGTTATTACATTTTTAAACCTTTGACCATTTTACTATTGGATACGGTCTACTCTCAAAATCAATAGTCGTTAATGTAGAAGCACGGCACGTCTGTGAAGATATATATATTTGGCACTCAGTGCCCTCTGCCTACACTGTAAGAGACCTGGCGTGACGATACAATACTGGCAACAATAATAACATGTCACGATGACGAACACGACGTTTTATATATTTTTTTTGTCCACAAAAATTTTTTTTCGTTTTTCAATTTTTATCAATACCAGTTCCTATCTGTTTATTTCTGTCATCAAGACGTTGAATGTCCGAGAAAACGTTTGCGGATGGTCACACAGTGAGATAATTAAGTGCGAAGTAACCTATGAACACGAACGTTTATTATATACACGACGTGCAAACTAGTTAGATGATATATGAGATCGTACGCTGTCTTCGCTCTTTGTAGTTTCAAAAACGTGTGTAGTTTATGAATATATCAGCCGAAATTACATTATCAAACGGATTTCAAGGTTTTTGATCCACGTTAATCAAATTGTTTTGTGCGTAGAGTAGGCACGTATAGGTGTTTTTGTTCTGTTCTAGTTTAAAATATATTACGTGATTTCAATGGGTGAGCTATGATTTCAATGGGAAAAATGCTAAATTAAAATTCGTTAAAGCACTTATATAAGTATATATTTTTTTCTATATATGTTACATTCTTATATAACATCGCGCCGGTAGCCCACTAAGGGGTAGGCGGAGGAGTGTGGTACACCCATGTTTCACGTCTCATGTTATAAGTAAATCGTATAGATAAGGAGGTGAGCCTATTATTATAGGTACGTCTTTATACGCTAAATATTAAAATAACTACAAAGTATTCACGTTTAAAAATAATATATTTACAACTACCTATTTTCTACTCATTTAAAACAGGAAAGCTCGTGGCTATTAAAAAAATACAACTCCAACATTAAATTTAAAAAACGTTATGCGAACTTTAGTTCCGTTTGATTCTCACAGTGTCGCTTTGAAAAAAAAAATCTAGTTCACGCCTTTAATCATTTCAGTAGGTAGGACGTGTAGCGGTTTCAGGCGGTTAGATCAAAGGGGGTGGCGTCTTTGAAGGAATCG
>DWED01000696.1:0-10486 GCA_018245795.1 Protelbella ruficauda | reverse complement strand
AGTCTGCATTTTTGCCTGGTGGGAAAAAGTTATGTGGCAATATGCTCACCCCCCTATTCCACGGTGGACCGTATTACACAATTGGAGAAAAGTGGAAGCACCACCTATCACTACATGTTTTTGTACCCCTTCGGGGAAATACAAGCGTGCCGTTTTGTTTTATATTTTTGTCACACCCATATATTTAAAAAACAAAATGGCATGTTATTTGTGTTCATAAATACATACTTCAAATTAAAAACCTGGTCATAAGCAACTTAATATCGTTGACGACGCAAGATATTCGAGAACCTTCCATACAAGTATTACAAATAGTAGCACAAGTCGTGTCATGTTTGCTTTCTAGTCGGTTTGTTTGACGGTAGACACGGGTTGGTTTTATACGACAGTGTACATTGGTTATGCTGTGAATTATTTTATTTATTAACGTTTAATGTAGGCGTTTTATATTTTACGTGTTTCTTCGTACAATTGACTGCGTCTTCAGTCGAGCGGTTGCAAACGCGACTGCCCATCGCGAGGTCATGGGTTCAAATCCTGGGTCGGGTACTATTGGATTATTCTAATTTAGATTTTCTAGTAGTCACTCGGAGTCTGGATCTGTGCCCGGTGTATGGCAACAGGCTCACCACCTATTTCATGGGACTTAAACGTAACTGGTAAAACGTGGGGGTGTACACTACACTCCTCTGCCTACCCCTTCGGGGATTACAGGCGTGATGTTACGTCTTCGTCCAATTATTCTATTCAAAATATAATCTAAACAAACTATACATTTACCTAATAGTGGTTATATGAGACAGAGTGTACTCTTACTCAAGTATTTCCACTTATATACTTATATATATTTTATTATTTTTATGTATTATTTTCGTAAGATATATACTTACCTATATATTTGAAAAATGTCGACAAAGGATTACGCAAATGACCAATTTTATGTACCGAAGCATTATTAAAAAACAATGGCAACAAGAAAAAACACAGAAACAATACCTCATCATCTATAATTATCTCTTAACAAATCATAAATAATGGGTCCGCCTCGGCGGCCTAAAAACATCTCCGATTCTTTATGGTGGCACCCACACAAAAAGTTAACTATATGCTTGAACAGCAAAAAATCGGCGTAGAATTTTAAATACCTACCTTCATAACTGATTCCAATTTCGAGAGCAAAAGGGAAAAGGTTCTGTAATGAAGCTGAAAAGCGTCCTGGCTTGCCACCTTTTCTATTAACACACTTTTTAAGCGAAGAAGCGCTTAATCGTTTTAATTTCGTTAAACTACATGCCGATCTGAAGCGCTGTAGCGTGCATTAGTGCAAAAAGACCCGCAGTCTCGTATAAAGGGTATCAAGAACCCGCTTTGCACCATCCTCCATTCGGTAATCGACCTTAAGTAAAAATGCGTTAAGTTCAATTTCCTTTGTTTGGTTGTAGCCATTGTGTTAAATCTTACATAGGGGACGCGGTCTTGTACAAAACTGCTGGTCGTAACAATGTTGACAATGGATGTTCCGAGAACGGGCCGGTTTTTGCGATGCTGGCGAAGTTCTCGGCCCGCCACCATGTGGCTCCACGCACAAAGGGACATGTCGGAGTTGCACTTGCGAGAGTGCAATGAACAAAATGAACCTGAATGATGTGAGAAACAATAAAAGATAAAGGAAAGTAACAAAAAGTCATACCAAAAAAAATTGCAAGTTTTCACAGACATTAGGGTCTAGACAAGAATGTATAAAGGTGATTTTTCTTTTTAGGTTGAACATAAATTTTATAAAAAATTGATGTGATTCGATGTAGATAAATTATATTATTATTACAAAGCAGTATCAAGCAAGAAAAAACTCAACTGGCTACAGGTGCGTTGCAGCGCAACTCCCCACTGAACCATCCCTAAATCCCTCCGCTTACTGTGTTGTTAAGTTCATTTTCAATGTTGCTTGTAACAAACCCATTTCCTAGCGATAAAGTTGCCTTTTTATGCATCGTCTACAACTGTGATTACCACGTATCCACACACGGGCGTCAGGTCTAATTGGGTCCACACTTTAAATGGAGGGATTCACGTTAAATACAACAATAACGATATAAAACAATTCACACTAAATACTTTGCATAACGATAGAAATATAAAAGTATCTACTATTGGCATAGAAACTTTTGTCCATGGTTCTGTAGCAGCAGTACAGCTACTATCACTAGCCTTTGCAGTTCTGTTGCAGTGCCGATCTACGCGATTGAGTCGAACTACTGCATACAAACATACATACTAGCCGGTCTAATATATTTTAGACTGCTTCTTTCCACTATTACCAGTTAATACTAATGAATATTTTCTTTAACAACGAATATTACCTACTCTGCATTGATTGCAGGCGTCCACGAGCTGTTGTGTGTGTTGTGTGTCCACGAGATTTGTGACTTCTGCCCGTTTGTTTGCTTATTTCGAGTGAAAAAGAGAAACATTCCCATATTCCTACTCTTATCGTCACTACTTATTACAAGTGGAAAACCACATAAAATCTGTCAATTCTACATTCTATCGTCAAATGAATAAATTGGGACATCACTGCACACGGTGACCTGTTCCCAGACTAAGTAGATCCTTGCTATGGAACGGCTGATGAAATATATATTTAAGTACCTATAGATACACTAATTACTGGATCAACGCATCCCTCTTTAGTCTCTTATTATCAGTTTCTTTTCGTTACAGCATCTCTTTAACGCTCCGATATAAATAGTTGGTTGTTTTGTCTGTTAGTCGAAGACTACCGTCCGGCGTCAGATCAGAGAGCACCAGGTTTATTTTGATCGCGACAAAGCGCCCGCGCTCAAATAAATCATGGGAGGGCGTTAAAAACCGTCACGTTACTCAGTTTTGGGAGAATTTCCAGAATGTTCTCGAACTTTTGCATACTATAGGTATCCATGTCTTATATTAAGAGTTTGTTGTTGGTGAAAATATTTTTAATTGTAAGTTGTCGGCCATAAGTGCCACTTCAGTTGTTCATCATTATAACATAAATACGAATAAAAATTACTAATTAGTTTGTCCTATATTTATTTTTATTATCCTCACATCCGAACTTATCATTAATTTAATTGCCGAAATTGTTGAATACGCGGGTGGATTGGACGACATATTTTCCTTACATTTTCAATATTGTTCAATTAGTATTTTGTAGTTATGTTTATACTTACGTGACGAGAATAAACCGTATTTAATACTTTTTTTTTTATCTGCAATTTTTGTTTTTATTTGACGTTTAATGATACGACGTAAATAAATGTAGACTTCTTTTACTCGTATCACTATTTTTTTTTGCCTACGATATTGTTGGTTCAGACAAATATTATTATAATACCTTGAATATTGTTTATAAAATGGAAGTTGGTCTCGACAAATAAATCAACATTTTAGTTTTAAAATCTTATATTTCCAAATAAATTTGTTAATTTGTAGTACACACGGTATATGATTGTAGGCAAAAAATATATTTTATTGAAAATATGTCCAGAGAAAATTAAGTGTGGGAAGTTAGAAATTTGTCGGCTGTCTAAACATGATTTAACAAACTTTACCGTTCTTCCATAGCGAGCGAAAGCATGCTAGATTTTTAAATGAAATTCTCTTCCGGTACATTTCGTACTTTGGACTTTCATATTTTAGGTATATTTCGTACTTTATATTTATACTTTCACCTTAACCCCGGTTCAGTTTTCGTTTTAAGTCTAAAAAAACTAATATGTACACACATAGGTATATGCTTGTCCGTAACATATTGTATTGTTATTCATTTAAAAGTAACCAAAACAAATCAATATAGTTATAAATTACAGTATTTAAATTGACTATTATTCATAAATTTTCAAATACTTGCATATAAAATACAATGTGGTTAACCGGAGTAATCGCAAATATAACCACAGACATTTCGTGTACTTATTATAGAAAATATAAAAAAAAATAGGTAACATTGGTAAAAAAATGTTTAAGTAAAATTTTGGTTAACATAAAAGTTTGTACGAACTGGCATAAACGCTACACAATGAAAAAAAAAACCGATGAGTTTGAAGTCGTCTATTACACGCTCGAAAAAGTGCGAACAACGTCAATGGAAGGCACTCATTGCCTTATAATAGAAACGTGCCGAGCCCCGACCGATTAATTCCGGTCACTTATGCCTTGGAAATGATTGTGAGAGGTATCTAATTATGTGGTCGCCACATGGCAGCCATGTGGTCGCCGTTTACGGCGCAATAACGGCGCATTGTGCCACAACAATGACAACTTCTAGGATTCTCGAAAAATGTCATCATCCACGTACTCGGGTACTTCTGAAATGGTCAAAATGAGATCACTCCTTGTGAGACGAGTTGTCTTATATTTCGTGTTAGTGTTATGGAATAATAAATTACGAATGGTTTTGGTAGTATAGCCATAGTTTAGGATTATATGAATTCATGTAGGTATGTATGTACATATAGAAAGGGTAAAAAAATTAGTCTTAAAATTCATATTTTGCAGGCACTCTTTGATCTGTAATAGCTAAACATTGGCGATTATCCAGATACATATTATATATTATGATATTACAATATAAAAATCTATAGTTTCTAAACATTAAAAAGCAACGTAATATCGCGCCTGTAATCCCTTAAGGGGTAGGCAGATGAGTGTAGTACATTCCCACGTTACACCAGTTACGCTTTCGTCGTTGGTGAGCCTATTAAATAACAAATCAAAATATAATAAAATATCTATATTTTATTATTACTTTTTTTTCTAACAATTGCTTTTTACTAAGTTTTGAAACTATAGATTTTGATATTGTAATGCCATAGTGTAGGGATATACATAGATTGATGCGGCCAATGAGATAGGAATGCGTCACTCATAATACTCATTAAATAACTTGGGTTCATTTAATGTTCTCTGTTCACAGTTTTCCGAGCAGGCCCGTCGCGCCGCTCATTGTCATTCCAGACCCGACGTGACACCTCCGTGCTCCGGGCCCGCGCGGCCTCCATAAAGGTGTACTTTTAAATTTGTCTTGACAACTTTTCTATTGAATATTAAACAGGGAGTGAGATAGAGATTAAGAAATCAAAATCAAAGCTAATACTTATGTACATCTCAATAAGGAAACAAAAATGATCTTAAAGACAGTAAATTTTCGAAATAGGCGGTCTTTCTGAGCGGCAGAAAATGGCATTACGTTTTCCACTATGATGTTGCCATTTAGTAGGTACGAGTACAGCTGTAACGAATACAATATGCGAATATTTTTATATTACAACGCACAAACACTTCCAGTCTCACACGTAGAAATAAAACGGAATGTACCTACTTAGTAGGTATGATGTTACAAAACGTTTACTTACCATTTTATGATTTGTTTTATCAGAGCACAGGTCGAGTTATGAAGGTAACTTCTGCAGTGTTATGTTAATTATTAAGCAAAAAATACATACATATTACTGTCTGTACATAATATACCTATTTGATATAAATAAATAAAAACAGTTGATTAAAAGGCCATATGTATTTTGTTTTTTTTTCCGTTGTTATTACTTGCCCCACTTGGTGTTACAACTAATCCCCAAGTTCTAACATCGCACTTTCTTTATAAAAATAACTATTGTGCAATCCATAGTTTTTGATATTTTTTTCAGTTAATTCAATAAACGAAGAGTTATAGTATCAATCGACGTATTATCCTACTGATATTATAAACGCGGGTTTGTAAGTATGGATGGATGTTTGTTACTCTTTCACGTAAAAACTACTGAATGGATTTTAATGTAACTTTACAATAATATAGCTTATACATCAGAATAATACATAGACTACAATTTATAAACATATTGTGTCAATTGTCCAAAATATCAAGTACAAGTAAGTAGGAAATTACTAAAAATATCGTCTGTGCTAAAATACTGTATTATGTGTAATTTACTTTAAATTATACGCGGGTGAAACCGCAGGGCACAGCTAGTTATTAATAATTGAACCGATAAAACTCAAGAAATTCGTATATTCGTTTTCGTTAACAAACCCCTCGCTCCCCTTTTTGCCCTATGGTCCTTGTACACTTTAGTGTTTTGTTGTGGCAGCATCAAAACAACAAAACGTCAGTAATTGTAACAAGGTATCATCCTCTGGTGTCTGAAACATCATTTGACTTTCTTCTTTATATTACTTTATACTGCGAACTAGTAGACGGACCACCTGATAGTAAGTAGTCACCATCACCTCTGGACGTTCACAACACCAGAGTATTTACGAATGCGTTGTTAGAAATGAAAGAGAGCTTTCTATCTCTAACTTGAATAGTCATAGAATTCAAATTATGAAAATATTAGGATATTTATCATATTTACTATTATAATTAATTGTTAAAACAAGTTAGCTCAATACTGTACATTAAAAAATGTTCATTTCATACCACTTTTATCAACTTACGTATGACATAAACTGTTCGATTACTTAACTAGGCATATTGTTTGCGCTACGTCGCCGCGAGCTATGAGGGTTACAGATTAATTACTTAATCAGATTGGAAACTACCTACTTAAATGTATATTTAATATTATTATATCCTCACGCCAAGTGCCTATGGGCACTTAGGCAGAGACGCACTTAGGCACGTAGGCAGAGAACACCGAGTGCTAAATATCTTTATGCTTACAGTGACGTGCTTCTTCTACATTCATTACTCTTTTCATACATGTAGAAGGGTTTCGGAGACTTCTAACTCCCCGTCAGCCGGTACCTGACCTATTTGTTATCTGTTACCTGACATGTGTTACATTTTACTCGAAGGTAGTTTTTAAGGTAGGTTTAAATATTTCCTACATTAAATTAGCACACAGAATACTTTTAAGCAAGTAATAAAATTTAACAATAGATTGCACCTAGACACTAGTCAGACATACTATAATATTTATGTACCTATGTTATACCTAATAAATAATAGACCGTAGTAAATTTTAATACCACTTACAAATAAAATGTGACTACACTGCAGTTGGACACAAGTGTTAACAAAAAAATAACAAGACAAGTGACATAGACATGTATACATCGGAACCCGCTGTGTTGTCTGTATTCTAGTATATAATAGACTGCAGTAAATTTTTAATACTACTTACAAATTAGTTCGTAAACAACACTTGGGCAGTAAAATATGACCATAGACCGCAGCTAGACAAGCGACATGGACACGTATTCGTCGGAACTCGCAGTATTGGCTCCGGTGGCGCCGCGTCCCGCGGGTGACATCACAATGGACGCGGCCGTGATGGATCGACCCTTGCTCCCTATTGTCTTGTCCCGCTCGCGGCCCGCAAGCGATTGGTAACGCTTTACACGTCGCTTGCAGTTTCTGATCATTCTGCTTTCATGACTGGAATATTGTTTTGCATGTAGCTATTTGGATTTTATGGGAGTTGGTACAATTGTGAAATGTTGTATATGACACTTGTGATCTAGTTAAGAAAAAAATGCACTTCAGTTTTATTGATCGGAAAAAGGCTTTCATATCAAGATTTTTTTTTTAATATTTTGCAATTTTATAAAACACAGCAAGTTTAATCAACTAATAAGCTTTAGTCATTTTAAAACGTAAAATAAATTATTCAAAGGTGTTTTGTTCGTAAAGTTTCAGCGCTGAAAACTCCGCATTCCATTTCACGTGAGTAATACAGCTGAAAATAATTTAGCATAATTTCCTTTGTTTAGCACTATTTTCATTCGGTTTGAGTAATAAGTTTGATGTTATTTCGTTTCGAGGGAATAGTGAATATATACTTATTATGAATAATAGACGACTGTTATATTGTACGTTTATAATAAAATTAATTATTTTTTTTATTTTGGACAACAAGAAATTATCGTGACCATGATAAAAATTATTAGTTAAAAGATTATAAATATACGGTCTTATATAGGTATATCGAAACTGTAATATAAAAATTAAAAGGCATTAATAAAAATAACGAATAATAATTAGCAATGATAGCAAAGAAAATATATCTCTTCATATTTTCCGTAATACTGATAAAATATTTTCCATAATATTGGACCAAATTAGATTCAACGACAAAGTTTTTACTGCGAACCTTGATTATTACCATTACATATGTATTGTGAATTACGTTTATGTATGTTGCAACACTTAAATATTAAATATACGTTTACCAACACCAGTGAGTATCAGTAGAGAGAATTGTTTTAACAGCTTCAAGTTCGGAGTAAATTCGCTTCTCATTGGCGTGGTAGAGTGAGCATCCAGTCTCCCCTTATTCGAATTGTACATTTTTTGTTTTTTGTTTTTTTTTTGATTTGGTATACTTTTTATATTATATAGTTTGAATTACTATCCCAATTTTTTTTTATCTTTTCATCCAGTTTGCTGTAAACAAGCACTCTGATTACGTTTAGCTTAATATTTGTATGTTGCATCATTAATATATGTAAGTATTATAGGAAATATTCTATGTCCGACCTATTTCCAGCAACGAATCAATAGAGGCTGATATGATGATGTGATGATAATATTAGTGTTCGAACGTGTTATGCACGTAATAACCATTTATATTAATAAATAACTTAACACTGACATATCAAAATAATCGTTTATTCCGTTATTATAAACGACCTGAAGCCATCCAATTGATTTCATAATCTTTTACTAATTGCAATATCTGCACCCAAAGGGTAAAATTTAGGCCTACCTATTTAAATATGACGTCGCTGTATTTTAAACCGTGGTCATCAAAATGCTCTTTATCCCTTTCGAAATATCCCAACAGAAAGAGACAAAACATAATATGTAGATGTAAGGCTATTAAGGAATAAAGTTGTAGGTAATAATAATAATACTGTTTATATATTTTTTTTGTTATGAATAGACAGACATTGCGTGAATTGTAGTCAGCCAATACGTTTGTGAGGAGGTCGCGCGATCGTTTGATTAATGGATCGCGCGCATTGATTAATCACTCCACGACCAGTTGTAATGGTTGTATTGGTTTGATTGAGTCCACGTCAACAGCGTGGTATAAAGAAATACGACTGAATGAAACATGCAATTGTGCATTCATATATAATTTACACGTAAAACTCTACATAATTTACGTATACGACGCTGACCACTGCATCCCCGAGCCACAACTTTACTAACAGTAAGTTTACTGGTGTGCCAGGTGTTGTGGGTTCGATTTCCATCCTGGACAAATGTTTATGCGTTGAACCCGAGTACTTAGTTTATTACGGAGCATAAAAAGACTATTATAAGTATGTCTTTAAAATGTACCCACGTATATTATGTATATTATCAGCTGTCTCATTACTGCAGACTTGAATTTGATCACGTGGCTATGCCATTATTATAAGATGGAAATGATCTGTACGATAATATGGAAATGATGATGGTGATGGGGAAGGTAATGGGATAATACATCACAAAATTACACACAATATACATTCATTAGCTTAAATTAACGTGCGCCTCATTAACGCCATTAGCACACCCCTGCTCGCCAACAACAAACAATATAGCATCAGAGGAAGAAGCGCGAAAGAATTTTAATTAAATAGCACTGAGAATGAAACTGGCGCGAAAACAGAGCGCCCATGAATCACAAACCACACTCCATTGAACCCATAAGAGTGCGAGTGTGAGCGATAAGGGAGGGTAGCGAAGCCGCGAGGTTTTCAATTTCCGCTCACTCTGCCACCCCCTGCCACCCCGACAGCCCCGCCACCCCGTTTCCACCCCACGGCCCGCTCTGTAATTTTATTAAAAACACGAGCCGATCTGAATTTTTATCTTTTCGAACACTCTCGTCACGAAAAGTTGTACTGTTATTAAAATATTGTCACACTTGTTGCTTTTTATCTAGTGTACAGTAAGTGGCTCATTATCGGTTGATCATTTTAATGAATGAATGATTGTACAATACAATTTCATTAAGTGTTATATTAATTACTATATGAAAAAGTCTATCCACAGATGAATCTAGTGAAAAGGGTGAATATTTAAAAAACAGGTTATGAACAAGACAGTTGGTACAATAATCAGAGAAAATAATACATGACACATACAACATCAGTGACCGAAAGGCTCAAAAAAGCTGATTAAAGATGTAGGTTTTAAATAATGAAATACATATCGCTCTTTCATATAATGCAATTAATAAAACTTAGTACTGATTTTTCTTTATGTTGTAGGAATCGTAATGATATAATACCTACATATGTACAAATGTGTACGAGTATAATGTCGTGGACCAATTTCACATATGGCTATCAGATTCCAAGTTAGACAGAGCCTGTACAACTCTAACCGGGCAGCTGATAAACTGCATATTAAAATACATATCAGTTACATACTTAATTCGACACGCAAACACTTTACAGACATTGGCCTGTACTATTTTAAACAGCTGACAAACTACATAGTTAAATGCAT
>DWED01000695.1:0-10489 GCA_018245795.1 Protelbella ruficauda | reverse complement strand
AATTTCGTACGTTTCAGGGTCGCATTGATAACCAATTTGACTTTGAAATTCGGAGTTCTTTGCCCTTAGTCGTAGTAAAATCTTCACTTATACAGAGAACTTTACTCATACGAGACTTTTTATAACATACGGGCTATGTATGCCGTTCATTGCGCAGTTTATTTTAGATATAATTCGAATTTAAAGGAACAAGAATTGTTTTGGTAGGAACAGTAATTTATGAAGAACGTTAAATGAAATTTAAAACGTAAGAATTGAACAGGTGGTGCATCAGTTAGTTACGCAAATAACCTTTGCCCAACATATCACTTTTAAGCGATAACTCTTATCTTTCATTTATACGTTATAGTGAATAATATACAAAGTAAGAAACAAGGAAACGTAGTGCAGGACGCCCTTCAGCTAGATGAAGTTATGATACACCCAAATTGGATATGATGAATACGAAAGCTGAAGATCGAACTCGTGCATGCTATTTGAGAGGCCCGTGCCCAACAGTGGACGAATACAGACACATAATCGTAGTCGACATTAATATACGTATGTAGTTTCGAGCACTCCACGTAGTTGGTTTTAAGTAACCACAACCAAGTGTGCTTTTTATACTGTTACAAAATATTATTACCCTGCAATTATATACTTATAATGTTACCACGATATGTAATAATACTGCACATAAACAATGCCGAAATTAGATAAAAAATATTAAATCGCATTAGCACACATAAAGCATCAATGCAATGTGTTAAACGATTAATAATTGTAACGAATTAATCACAACAACACAGTCATAACATTTCAGTAACAAAACATCAAATCTCATATGATATTGTTAATTGATTGATTAACAAAATTAAATTGACGATCGTACTGATATCTGTGTTATCCCGTGTCACATTAACGTACCGTTAATTGTTACTTTGCCTGCATTATTATTAAACGCGAAAGCAATAATTGATTATGAATATTAAACATTTAATAATACCAGTTGTTATATTCGCTGCTAGGAATATAACAATCAAATGAGCTTAGAAAGAATGGCGTACCCATGTCTAAACAAAGCGTTTACCTTGATAAACATATAATACACCCAGGTGAAATCGAAGGTATGGCCACAAACAACATCCTTGCTTTTCTTAAAGCAATTGGGTCGCAAGGCAAACTTTAAAATAAAGCTACGACCCCGAGCAACCTTCACCACACTGACGCGCCCTGAGTCTTCATACTTAAGCCTCGCACACCCAAATTAAATTAAATAAAACTATACATTTCTATTCTGCAGTATCATAATATAAAAGCTATCTAAAGCTTTTATGAAAAAAAAATTAATACAAGCCGAGTTGGGAACGGCATTCATTACAAATCGAGTCATCTTCAAGCGTCGGCTGTAGGTATATAAATATTCATTCACAATATTACAGACAACACCTGCGGCCCCACTTGCGTTATCAACCTGAGTTGGGCTGTTCCGTATTATCCGATACTATATTGTTATTGGAAGGCAATAGATAATAATACACCGGGCTTAACTAACTGTCTTTCCGTATTAATTATATCATTGGAGGAACTGCGTGGAAATATCTAATAAATAGTGTGCTTACGAACTTCATTGTTGCACGATAAAAATGTTGATATGTAGGTAGCTATAAGATTACATATTCTTATAAGCGTTGTAACCGGCATCTTTTATCGTTTTTACGTGCATATTCCATATATTTGTCATTCAAATTTCGAACCAGTACCTGGCCAGTATTGAATCTTCGAATAATGTGCGAGCGGTCTTGTACAACGCGTTTCTTTTACATTCTACTTTATGTTTGGCTTTTTCATAGATTCTACACTTATCAAACATTCATCTTTATCATTATAATCTGAACTCTTGTCGTTCGACCAGTTCAAAGTAATATTTTTGTTGTACAACAGAAAACATGGCGTATAAAAGTTCTCTTGTCTAGCAGAAGGATAACATAAACGACAATTAAGTATGTAAGCAAATGTCTTTATAGCTATTTTGGATGGATTTTACGATTTTGAATATATTAAGAGGTGCTTTCATAAACAAGATGTCAGGCGGACCTAACCTGCAATATTACAGGAAATAATATGAACATCACGTACTAGGTTATGAAGTAATCAAAATCGCATTAAATTCTAACAAACCTCATCATCATCATGACGAACCTTTATTATTCTACTGATGGACACGGGTAGCCTCTCAAAATTATCAGAATTGAGGTCATAGGCTGCCGGGCTGGCCCAGTGAAGAGCGGCAGACTTTACTAGCCTTAGAGAGTAAAATTTATGAGTAATTCTACAGTGAGCACGTTTTCAGTTCATAATTCGTAGTAAGCCCAAATGGTTTATTTCCAGCTTCCGGATATCAAACCAGCATAAATATAATTTCATGATTGACACTTGACGTGCTGCCAACCAGTATTGACCGGAACAAAGTCATCAAAATCCTATTAAAAATATTTTGCAATTATATTTTGAAAATCTTATTTGCAACGCAGATATCAGGGGTCACTTATTACATAGAGCAAAAAGTAAACAAATAAAAGTTCGTCTTCGTTTCGTCCCAAAATCAGGCGGAAATTTAATATCTGCCAAATTTCTATAACATTGTAAATAGTTGAACCCCAACTTCAGAACGGTATGATTAAAATTCAATAATAACTTGAAGGAGATACCGGCCTCACACTGTAAAAGGTCGCACTCTCTCTATACGGAAACAATTGTGTTATAAAATTAAGTAATCTTATTAACTCTTTAACATTTCTATAGATTAGCAGTTAGTAATCTTATTAAACAATTCTTTAATATTCCTATAGACATAATGTAAACTAAAGTTAAATCAGAGCCTAATGTAACTTCACCTAACCTCAAAAAATTGGAATGTTTCCAAAGCTTTGGTAATAAATTTAGAAGCAATCTGATATATCAACGCACGGTATCCAATGCCACGGAACGTATTTTTTTGTATAGGAACAACCGATATTCACTTTCCCAAATTCCATTTGCATTTATGAATATAGTAATAAGAACAACTTGGCCTTAAGAATTCTCTTGCTTTATCAATAATGTATTAAAAAATTATGTGCCTACATGAATTTCTGTGCTAATAATGAAATAGCAACAAAGTAGGACCTGTACTACCGTTTTTAAATATTAACTAATACAGGGAATATAAAATACGTAACTAAAAATAATACTTTTTATAATTGCTACATGTTTGTATATTCTCTGATAATGGAAAAAATTAAATAATCAAGAGAGCCGAGGTATAGATTATTGTTACGAAAAATTTCTCATTTTCACGGGGAATCAAAGGAAGCAGCAAATACTAAACTGTAAGTTCTAAAATCTTTTGTGATAAAAATGAGCCTATAGACGTAAAAAGTGAAATCGCTTTAAACACTGATAATGTGCTATTGTAAATCACGCTGAGTAACTAGTAGACACATTTGAACAGCAAGTAACGTCCAAAGACAACCCATACTTCATTTAAACGCGTAGTTCAATTACTATTCTTACTGATAAAGGTGTATTAAAATCGCAAAACCATTTTTATATAACACCATATGACGGTGGTGAACAGCAAATAAAATACCTATATTATGAGAACACGCTTACTGTGTACCTACACAATGTTACGATATTCGGGTACCATATTATACGACCTAGGAAATAAAGATCTGTCTAAATCGACGCAAATTCAATTTGATAGCGAGATAATTTTATTTAGAATACCGGCTTGTCCATACATTTTAACGTAAAAATACTATTGGATTAAATGTATTTAATACTCTCTAACATCTATTATATATGTATACACATTTAAAATATTGATAAAAGCTTTGGAAGCCCTGATAATAATTAACAAAGTCTTTAATCACTATGAGAATTGATCTAGAAAACAAATATGAATAACCATTTCAACTCTACTCTCGAATCTATTCGAAGCTTTCTTCCGTAGCACTAATGTACTCGTACATATCCGGTGGAATTTTAAATACACATATGTCGTTTTAAATATTATGATACACGCATTCGTATGGACAAAGCTTAATGTTACCCTATTGCAAATTCCATAATGGCCGACGTGGCAAAGTTACCGTTGTGTGGACAACACCGCAGGGGAGGAGCTGGTAATTAATAAAATTTAATCCCTTGCACGTAATTACCATTAATCCCACAAACTCATAAAGTATGTTCAACAGTAACATAAATACCTGTAAGCCCAGAATTTTCATAAATATTATGGCATTACGGCGTAAGTTACGACTAGTGAATATACTTACCCTCTATAGTAAATTATGAACGCAGCTTGGGACAAAGTACAAGTGGCTACATATCAACACAAGTGATTAATGGACGCGATCAGGTTTTAAAAACTTTTCGTTTTCGCTCCAAAAACAAAAATAATAAATCTAACTTAATTATAACTCAATAATGAATGCTCAAATTCAAGGCGAACGTTTTCAATAGATTTATTACTGGAACGTTCCGCCACGCGGGATCTGCTATTTCTTTATCAAAGAAGCAAATCTTTTAAACATGTTTTGGGAAAAATATTCGGATACATTTCATGACTTACAGATTACAGCGGGAATATACAGTATGATGGTCCAAAAACTCATTGTTCTGTAGAATTATCGAGCTTTATATTTGGTCTGGATCCTTAAATGGTAAAACTATGTATAATGTTTATAAAAAATATTACGGAAAAATAATTATGATAAAAAATATGATCCTTTTCATTAAGGCACTATGTTCAAGACTTCAGAAACTGATGCCATAATTAAAATTAGATTTATGATTTCATCATCATCATCAGCCTATTTCCACTCACTGCTGTACATAGACCTCTCCAATAGGACGCTACTGAACACGATCTTCAGCTCTTCGTATCTAACCGATGCCAACCTCTGTGCGTGTATCGTCACTCCATCAAGCTTGAGGGCGTCCTACGCTACGTTTGCCAAGGCCAAGATTTATCATTTATTATAGTAAAAATACTAGTATTTCGTTCATGCTTTAGGTCTTACCGTACTCCTTCCACAGGTACTCTTACGCGCAGTTACATATTAGCATATCGTTTGTATAATTATTAATATAGAAAAACGGCTACGGACTATATAAAGACTAGTAGGCAATTGTTAAATATTTCTAATCTAAAAATACAACAAACATCATTATTTGTGTTATAGCCACATGGATATAATTTACATAGCAATAAAACATTACAGGCGAAAATAACACATAGCTATAAAAAAATGCTTTTATTATCTAGACAGGTGAACCACTAACAATACAAAACTAGTCTTTGGTTGGGACTTTATGGACTTCGCGATAACATATGCTAAGTTCCGTTGTATTTATGTGAAGGTTTTTCAGTGCGTTTTATTCACTGTAGAGAGCACGACAAATTTATCCAAGTGATTTTTTAATTTTAAATAGCTTTGAGTAGTAATCCAGGAATTGATGATTTAGTATATAATGTATGTATATATTATGTGCTTTACGTAAAGTTAGCTTTGTTATGGATTTTCCAGAAGCCTAAAAGACTAATATAGAAAACCTCCAAAATAAAGTTTGTAGTAAAATATATGTTTTTTGTTACTTCCTTTTGTTACGATTCTCAGCAACACGCTGTATTCAACAACAGTCCATACACATTCTCATTATGAACGACATAAAAACAAAGTAGGTACATGTTCCTGCAATTATTTTTCTTTCTATGAAAAACAGCGACCATTCGAACCGCAAACATTATTTACGAAATTCACCCTTAAATATACAACGGCGCAGTTCATAGTTCGTAGCTCAGTGGCTCGGCTCGGGCCGGACCCAGGTGCTCGCGAGGGTGGCCTCCATTTCTCAAAGGGAATCCACATTGTGGCTCGTATTTTATAATGACACTGGAGTTTGCTCAAACGACATGTGCCCGTTGCCCACTCAAGGATTATGTTTAGAGGCTTGCTTTTTGTCAGGCGTTCGGCCCAATCCTTTCTATTTCCACACATTTTTAGTATGGGTATAACATATTTGAAGCATTTAGGGACGAGAAAATATATTTTTTTGAAGTCTTCCATTTTTTCGATATTGCTTTTATTTGTTGCTGGATCGCCCGACTAATATACTGAGGAATGCAAGATTACGAGAAACTAGGAATAAGTCTTAACCGTTTGATCTTCATACTTATTAAATGTATACTTTTTCTAATAAAAAATAAAAAGAACGACGAATGGTACCTATAAGGTATAGGGATAGATATCAGTACTTGTTAGGAAATATATCAATATGTAAATACATAAAGTAAATTAAAACAAATGAAAAATATAATTACCTTTTTGTACTATGTGTCTACTTAAATCCGAATCCCAGGTATCTGGTGTTTTGAGGAGACAGAAAGCAAAGTCGATTACGCTGCCCAATGAAAACCACTAAAGCTGCACGATGATATGGTACTCGTATTTATGTTCAACGTACGGTTTTTATTAAAGCAAAATTTTACGTTAGCAAGCGGACTAACCCGTAAATATCATAACTAATAACTTATAGCACCACGCTTGTACGGGTATCACTTCCATTTCGCTCTATAGTGAGAACATGTAAGACTAACTTGTGCACGTAGCTTTTAGACGATGAAAAAGTGATGGCCATGAATCTTCATAGTTGAAATAGATAGATAAATCTTTTTGGCGCTTCAAGAACAATCTTGGGTCTATTTTGTGGCAGCTGGAACAAAGTGTATAAATGTAAATGTTTTCATGTGCACGCAGCTGGTTTTGTTTCTAATTGTAAGCCTTTAATTACTTAACGCGTTTATTGTCTGCGAACCATTTATAAATATTTTAATGAGATTTTTTTATAGCTGTTGATGGACATGTTGTTCTATTCCATTTTTTTTAGCCGATGACGTGGCAATATTGGTTAGGAGTGTTGCCATATGCAAGCCGTGTACCACATCTAGTAATTGCTTCAACTACATTGTACCAGTTACGATCGCAAACGTTTCTTAGAACCAGACTTATCTCTTTGGCACAACATGGACATAAAACATATTATTAAATATTGTAATTGACAATGATAAACTGATTGCAGTTTGAAACGCATTAGGCGATTATTACATGACGTCGCAAACTGTATTGTAAAAATAACAATTATCAATAGATCTAAAATAGTGATTTGATGTATGTATTAGTTAGGAACCAACAGTATCACAACGTATTGTTCTAGACGCGCGCCTGGAGATTCCAAGCCGCCCACCGGTACGATTTACATACTCGTATTAGCAATAGATGATATAGCAAGAATTTTTATAAGTGTATGCGTGGGAGTCATTCAAGAAGCGCCCGTAAACACTGGAAATGTCAAATTTAAAAAATTTGGCCCGTACCCGACATCCGCACGCAGTGCCTTATATCTCTATGTAAATAGCCCGCCCATCCACAGGCAGTCAGTTTCTTTGAATTAAACATGACCCTCTGAGGCCATGGTGCTCTATCGATCTAACTTAAAATGACCGTCTTTCGGCGTGACGACCCAAAACGCACCACACACTCTCATAACGCAAGATTTTGTACTGTTACTCTTACAAATAATACAATGTTTTTATAATTGTCCAATATTTGACCTCATCTTATATAATAGAATCTATAAAAGGATCACTCTGCTATAAAATATGTAAACATGTATTACTCAGAAGTAGAAAGCCAATAAAAAAATACCCAAAATACCCAAAAAAAAAGCACAGCAAATATTATCTTTTGTAGCTGCTGGTCTCGGAGTGAATATATGATAATAAAAATATGTAACATATTTCATCTTTATTTGTATTACATACAAAATTTAGAAGGTTTCATCTTGTTTAACTTATTTTATTGTAACGTAAAAACAAGGATTATTCCTTTTAAGTGACCACTGCCGTTATAACTTTACAACAAAGCCGTTTATTACTTATTATCTAATTAATTAGGGATCCTGGAGTGTTTGAGACTGTTTGTTCCATAGCTAAAAGAGTTCTCACAATGATGATAACGTTTTTAATGTAAAGGACGAGGGTTTTCGATTTTTTTATTTCTAAGAGACACTAAGATTGTGTAAAAGGCATGGGGTTATAACCATCTGATGGACACAAAGGATCACATCTTAATGCTTCTACGTTCTTATATGACAAGTACATATGTACGGCCCTAAGAGCAGATTCTGTACCTTAACTAAGTCAATTGGTCCTCGTACACAGCGCACTCTTACTTAAGGTTTTTACGACGATCTTAATTAATGCATTCCGTTGAAGAACACCTGAGACTCACACGGTTTTTAATTTTGCTCTGCACTAAAGGTACGGGGTGGTCATGATGTTGCTTAGTATTTACGGCGAGCTCAAAAGTTTGGTGGATATAATTGGTTAGTTTAACGCTTGCACTTGCAACACATTTAAGGGTCTTTAATGAATTAACCCTTGAAACACTAGTAAGTTAATAATAAAAAATAAATTAAATTTTATTCAATTTATCTTAAATGCATTTATATATTATACGTGGATGTATTATTTTGCTTAGTTGTATAGATAATTTCAATTAGGATTTTTATTCGATCTAGTTATTGTATTGTTTATGTTTAAACACACAACACTGTCAAAATATCACAGTGAGGTGACATCATGCTTCTTGTAATCACTGCAGTGCGGTACGAATACCGCAGTGACAATAAAACATCCGCGGATTCATCTCATAATTCCTGCAAATCTTCATCAAAAAATGTTGGTCTTGCAACATTTGTAACGAACAAATGTTTTTTTTTTTTTAATATTATAAACCTAAACACGTCTTAATTCATTATATAACAAGATGTAAGCTACATATTTAAAACAGTGTTAGATATATATAATCATATGTGATGACTACCATCGATAAATATGATACTCATACTTATTTCCTTTTTATAATCGTTTCTTATTCTCTCATTTAAATACTCAAATGTTTCTTTGAGACGTTCTCCATCCAACAATGCGCGGCGTATTTAACACTTTCAAATTACCCTTCTCATATGCAGAGCGGAAAGATGTACGTAATATATAAACTCTTGAACTTACTTGAGATCCCGAGAGGGGCATTAAAAACCTTAGGCAACAAGGGGAGACATGCAAAAGGTATATTAGACTCCTTGATTACATTACACTGAGTTCACTTCCAGTGTCAAGTTCGCACGTAAATGTACACTGTTCGGATAAATTCAGCATTTATACGATTTCATTTTGATTCGTTATAAAACATGTTTAAAAATTATTTATACCAAATGGTGATGCAGGTTTCATATAGATTTTACTTGACATATTTGATATCGAAGGGCCGTGTAGACTTACCATTAGCATGAAGCAATGCGCACAATAGCGCATTTGTATGGATATCGCAGTCTCTAATCTTCCCTACAATCGTGGAGAGGTTGCTAGGGGGTCGAAATCAAAGAGAATTAAAATTTAGAAACATGATAGCTCCATTATGCAGACCACTCTTACTTCAGTAGTATACAAGTTGTGTTAAGGATAGGCAGATAGTGATGGCCACTCAATTTTCATACAAGATGTAGGATTAAAATCATAATCAAATACGGTTATATCAATATCAAGCCAATCAACATGAACTCATCTATATCACATATATCTTTATCATATCAATCTATACATATCTATCTATGCTATCTACATACAACATCTATCTACATCTGCTGATATCTGACGCGTTACTCGTCGCAGCGTGTTATATTACTTTAATTATTTATTGTCCAGACATTTTCAACGTAACCGTTTATAATGAGCACGTTTTCCACACGACATCATTAAATGCGAATGTACGGTTCGTATCAATTATTTTTTGTCCAAGCCATCATTACCGGCCGCCGCATTAGTGCATACGCATTTCATTACACGCGACCGCACCGCGGCTCGAGCGGTCCATCGACAAACATAGATTTTTGCTAACATAACAATAGGTCTTGCAAATGGCCAAACAAAATATTGGCCCTCGATTGCAACCACTATCATGAGCAATTTTTGTCATTTGACAATAAAATTTACAGTAGTAAAAATGTGGAATTTTTCAAAGGATTAAAGCATCAATTGTTATCAAATAAAACTCAATATTAATGAATTTGTATAGTAGTGTTTCTAACTTTTTCAAATCTTTTGTCCACTGTTTATTAATAATTTACTATGTTTTGAATACAGATCATCATAGGATATATCTTCTTTGATTGTCATTCTTATTTTAAAAGGAGACCCGTGTCTCGAACAATGTAACGATAAATAATTTAAAAAGATTATATTTTGACATTGCTTATTAATATTCGAAGCATGTGATACACGCAGTGTACAAGCAGTGATAGCCTAGTCTTTAAGAATTCAGGCTCTCACTCCGGGGGTGCTGGGTTCAAATGCATGGCGCGCATCTCTTTACAAGTGCGTTTTAAGTTTAAATATAATTTG
>DWED01000694.1:0-10491 GCA_018245795.1 Protelbella ruficauda | reverse complement strand
CTTTAGTTACTGCGGGGTTTAATTTTTACGTTGGCGGGTTGAAGTACCCGCGAGCGATAAAACAAAAATCATTAATGCTTTATTCCTAAGTTAATATAAATAATAGGCGTAAACAAAAAGCCATGTCCGACATGGATACAGTTGTGTTCCGTTAATACTTTTGCGGAATCACTGTATACTAGATGTGCGGGAGCCGCGCTCATGTGTCAACATTTAAAAATGTATTTTAAAAAAACAAACCATAATATGCTTGGCACAGTTTCGTTGAAATGTAAGTGAGATGTAACGTGGTTTAGATTTCCAAGAAATATTTTATCGTAATGATAATTGTAAGTTTTCATTATGAGGAAAAAACTTCAGGGTATGTTCACAATAAGTCGGCTTGCCGGCAGCACTGGCTGGCGTGCTAATGTCGAGGACATAAATTGTTCTCAATGAATACCGACGTTGCTAGACCCAACATATTTTTTGACCTTAAGGTAAACCTTTTTTACTCAAGATGCTTGTTTGTATTCAACTGTAAAAGTTTATATTACAAATATAAGATATTTCCCCTGATATTGTGTTTTTTTTTTCTAGCATAGCTGTAGATGTTACTAATTAAGGAAGTAAATAACGTAGGCTTTTATTAATATGTTCCACAGATGTTTTTTATTAACACTGAATAATGTCTCATATTTGATGTCAGCTCAAACAAAATATATATATATATATATATATATTTATCGTCTTTGTATACATATCAACAGTCTTATAAATTATCGCAGCTTTAAATATGTTAATAAATGGAACAGTTACATTATTTCTTTCCTCACTCTGCAATAAACCGAGCCTGCGAACTTTAGTGCGACTTGCGATTTTTTCGAGTCGATATGATTGATTAATACTGGTTTATACGACGATTCTACGCAAACAATAAAAGGTTAACTACATTGTATAGTCTCACACTTATAACATTTACAGAAATTGTTAGCAAGAAAACTATATTTCTAATGTACGCTTAACAATATAAATATATCACAGTCACACTTGTATTTTTAACTTATTAAGTACTTGAATTAAACGATAAAAGATGAAAAGTTTTGCTAAATTTGTATGTATATAACAAATTAACAATTCAGTAGTAAAAGAAATACTGTTTTATTGTATGAGGTATTAAAAAGACATTCGGAAATCTACTTCATTTGGAGAAGACAGCGTAATTCGTAAAGACACTTATTGCATGTCGATAACAGTTCTTGATTCCAGATGTTTTAATGCCCTAAAGAATTTAGTTGGACCTCGCGTCTTAACGGTGTTGCTTACTATATTAAATTTGTGTAGTAGAACTATCATAAGTTAACATCGAAAACTGTCTAGAATATTGATACCTCTAAAAACACCTTAACTATCGATTGTTTATCGACAGTGGACAATCGATAACTATACATTTATTAAATAAACAAATACGAACATATTTGGTTAGTGCCTGTTCCTTCCGCGGGTAACACTTATTGTTAGTTACATGTTATTATTGCCTTCTACTCCATACATATATTATGTGTTTTTATTTTTTCGATTGGATTTAATATCAATTGGCATAATAGGTAAGTGATATGTTTAGTTTATCAATTTGTTGTTACGCAGACATCTCTCACGTATAATACCGGACATGTGTATTACAAATTTTATTATCTTTTCGTGCATATTAATATTCAGTTTTGATGACTATGATTTCATCTCTAAATTAAGCGGTTATTTTAATATTCTCGTACATTATTTGAAATATAGTTTTAAACACATAATAAATACGATGTTACAAAACTCCAACGACTTTCCTATCTGTTGCGTAATTTAATTGGCCGTCCAAAATTTTCCCGCCTATGATCCATTATTAAACAACACCAAGGGTCAATTGAGTGTCCAATATTTGTAATGAGCTTATAACTTATTTATTCCTCGTTACTGCTTTCTGAAAGGCATTAAAATGAATAAATATTGGGTTTAACTTAGCTTGGATTTCTGTTGGTTCGAGTTTAAGACTATCAAATATTGGGTTGATTTAACTATAACAATTAATCAAAGACACATAGGGAGCTACGGATATGTATCAAGTCGCTGTCTTTTTGGTAAAAGTGAAATTATTTCAGAAACATAGGCATAATCACTATCAATGGAACTTACGTTCAGTCAGAAGATCATAATTTATCCCATTATATCCGTGCGAGTAATATTTGACAAATCTGAAAAGGAATATTTATATCACGTAACCATACATTTATATTTATTCCTGAATAATTTCTTCCCATTGCATTATTTTTCGTATTATTACGATGTCGTCATATATGGTGGTTGTCTACGACTATAGTCTGATTTATAAACTTTACATTGTTCATTTAAAAGTAGAAGTATACTTAAGTATATAAAGAGATATATCATAAAATATTTACCCTAATAATATCGCACAAATAGCGGTCAATACGCCGCTTAACAAAAAGAAAGCCCCTGTAAAGGAGCCTATTGTTGTCGTATAGATTGCCGTATACACTATAGGACCGACCAGTTGCGCTAGGCCTTCGAACGCGCACATCATCGCGAACACGTTTGATACATCCTGTCCTGGCAAAATTTTCGACAAATATGATTTAATTAGAGGTGAAGACAGCCCTTTAAACATCGATACCGTGGAACCTGAAAATAAGTTGATTATCTAGTGCTATGACGAACGGTGATGATTATGATTATGATGAATCACCAATATTTCTTTTATGAATTCTAACTACTTATACATTAAAATAATACCTTTTTTCAATGAAATAGAGTGCTTTATTAATCTGTAACTGGCATATTTAGTTGTGCAAATATATTGAATCTCAGTTATGAAGAAAACAAAATCATAACAATTTTTATGAATTGATATTCTTTTAATCTTCTTAATTGTACGAAAGAGAAATAAAGTAGTTATTGCGTTCTATAAAACTTACCTAAATACATTTGCCATGATTCTACCGCAAACGATTTAATGAAAAATTCGGCTGAGGTAGTCATCACAGTGAAAATGGTGAAAACAATTTCGCTTATACGAAATATCTTCTGCCCAATAAACAGACCAATGAATCCGGCGGTAAAGCCAAGCATCGTACCCACAGCCGAAAACACGTTATAGTCGGATACTGCCCAATGTAATTTTTCTCTCGTAAACATGTATTCCAAATTAATTGTCCCGTACATAGTGAATGCAGATATTATTCTCACTGCTATGATAAATAATATCTGTTCTCTTCCACTGTTCGATCGTTTTTTGAAACATTCACTGGCCATTTCTTTCACAAGTAAGAGGTCCAAGACCTTAGAAAACCCACCCTGTAACCAAGTACGATTGAAGAGTTAAATATTCTTAAGTAATTGCTCTCAATTATGACACAAATTCAGTCGTTATTTATACAAAAGTTAATTCGGAAAAATTCAGAACAGCTAAAAAATTTTATTTGTAGAAAAAGCAATCAGGTATGTAAGGAAATAGATTTTTGGCAATCAATACTCTTCGCGTACCTCGTAAGGGACCTGGCCTGATGACATAATAATAATTGATTAAACTTGTCGTTCCCTTGATTACTTATATAGGTAATTTTATCTTGACTACTTCTAGTCTAACGATGTTAAGAAAATGTGATATTTGCAATTTTGTATGACTATGAGACACAAAGAACATAGAAGACATTCCAACGTCTGTCTCCATTCGGCTATCCATTCCGACTATCGTTTTGCGGTCAAAAAATCAAATGTACATACATACCTTTAAAGCTCCCGTTAAAGATTCTGGTATGTATATATTCGCGTACGCGTATGCCAGTACGTTCAACGCCGTCCCGAGCAAAATTAAATATACATTTCCAATCATTAGAATCAAATCCTTTGCTGTGGTCGAACCTAATACAACACCCAGTGATAATGTAGCGTCTACTAAAGCCATCCTGAAACAAACAATTGGGTATTTTCAGAAGTCATAATCTGTTATAGACATTAAAGGTTTTTTTTTTATTTTCGACACGGATAAATCCTTTTTAAATTATTTTGATATTATTATATCTTCATGCTAGGTTCCTTGTGGGATAGGCAAAGTGTAAATTCCAATCTCTTTCATAAGTTATTTAATGTGAAAATTATGTGGTAAATTACAGGGTAACTTGAGATTCCCGGTTATTAATATTTGTGCCCAGTGTACAAATCTGATAGGCTTTTTCTATATTTATTACTATCTTTCTACATATATGGTTTGTATTGTTATAATAATAATTACCTAAGCGCCGTTTTTTCAGGAGGAGATACATCACTTATGTAGCTATATGCACCCGTAAATAGCACCATGTATCCTCCAGTGACGGACATTGGCAAACTTGTTACAATATACCAATATGGTCCCAAACTAGGTATCATACTATATACCACCTTTAACATTGTTGTAAAGGTCATACCTATGAATAAATATGATTAATTTAATGTTTCAGTTTATTACCATGTACTATGATTGTAATGAGCAGAATTTCTGGTACTTGGTAAACGTCGCTGAAATAAGAAAAAAGGTTAAACAACAAAGATTACATTTGGTAACAGTCGTGCACAACTGTTACCGAATTTATCAGTGTTACCAACCGCATGTGTACATGTTACGACGTACCATACTTAATTTAAACCGCCATTCAGCCTTCGCGAATGTGCATTGCCGGTGTGATTTGCCCAATTTCAAACGGAAATGAGATTAAATACCGTTAAAAGACAAATAATATATCGGATAATCAAATTTAGGTCTAAAATTATTACATCTCATCTGTATACAAAGCCAAATTTTTATTCCATATAAGTTCATAGATAACTGATGGCTATAAGCATTTATCTTAAAGATGTTTGCAATTGAATTATGCTATATTTATAAGTAAAAAATGTACGTTTAGTTAAATTAACTAATTTAATTAATTTAATTTAATTTAGTTTAATTAACTAAGCATATTACAAATTATCATAGAAACATAGAAATAATCATGAATAGAAATAATCAAAGTTAAGTATCTGTTTCTTACCCAGAAGCGACCAAGTTATTAGTGGCTTCCTTCCATATCTGTTGGACCACGCTCCAAGAAACAGTGACATAATAGCAGGTCCCACTGATTCGAGAACTAACTTTATCGTGGAAACAACCGTCGCATATTTTTGCACAGTCTGTTCCAAGGTTTGTGTGTCATTCGTTTTAATTGGAGAAAGGAAACCTTTACATTCCAGGTGTGAGAAATTTAAAGATATCACGCATGTCCTGTACAGAAAGATGTTGCTGATCGCAGAGTCTAAAATAAATACAGTTAGCATTGAATTGAGCATATTCTAAAAACTGCTCGTTTAAATGTTGCAAACAAAAATATCACCATTTGAATCATTTCTATAGAAGTGTAACTTAGTGCGTAAAATTATCAATGCGACAAAGCATCTTGATTTTATTGATCTTTTAATGTAAGAAGAAAATTATTTTAAAAACAAAGGTTTCGTCGCTACTACATATTATTTGTATAAAAACAACAAAATAGTCCCATGTTATTATTATAATGAATCATTAAAATCCCTCTGAAAAGAGTGGGACTGCGACAAATATTCTGTTTAATTAATAATTTCGACTATCTTGGTTGTTTTTAAAAGGATTTGTTTTAATTTTTCTTCAAGAACGTGCTATTCTTACTGGCCAATACTCGCAGTTCCAGGTATCAAGATATTAGCGCAAGTGCGTTAGACGATTGTAATTATTTTCCCGCCAAGTGCGTAGAGTAAACCAAAGTCATTATAACCTTATTAGAACATCTGTGCGTTCTACTGATGGCGTGATTTTTAATTTGGAACTGTTTATTGGCTAACCTTTTTACTTTACGTTTTATATAGTTTTCATTGATTTTATTATCAACATTTTGCAGATTTCGTATGAAAATTGTTGAGTTTTTAATTTACAATGACCCTGTGCTCTCAACATCTGAAAAATTATTATTGAACCCCAATTTTTTTCATTAAACAATAAGTTAGTATAGGAGAATCAGGGGCAGCGCGTTAATTGGTAGTGTGGCAATTAAAAAATATTAGTCAAAATAAGTGACTGCCTTTTCCTCTTTTTATAAAATTTGTACATATTTAACAAAGAATACCTAGATAAATTTACAAGATAGAACAGAGGAAGAATAATTTGCCGTTTGATTCTAACGTATTTATCAATAATATATAATCTCAACTTATTTCTATAAACATTAAATAACTAGGTAACTAGGTATTAGTCATAACAATCGATTTATAGCTTGCGTTTATGAATCATGTTAGGATATTTGTTATAAGTTGAATGTTTACTCAAATATTTTCCTTGTTTATAAATATAGTCACTTTAATAATATTATTCATATACTTTGTTTAATATTGTGGAAGAATCACGGCAGGTCTGCAAGGATAGCCATAGACACTCCGTGCTCTCTCTCTACCCTTAAGAGACCTGGCGTGAAGATATGCATGAATATAGGTACTATTCATGATGCATAATGGTACAATATTTGTTTACTAAATACTAGAACTATGTTATAGCACTGTTAGCGCAAATAGACCTTGATATATTAATAGTAGGGACAAAAACAGAAAAAAAATGACGACCGTTTGCAGTATAGGTTCCTCAATTAGAGTCGAGTTACAAATAATTAATTTTACATAGCATGACCGAGCCAATTACATCGTACTATTTTTTACATCCATTATTCGTCTGCATTAATTATTTTAGCACCAGTCACTTGTAAGAAAATTGCGTGGACCATGAGAGGAACAGATATCTTCTAAAAGGACCAAAAATAAGTCTGTTAGGTACAATACCCATGATCCGTAAATTTTACAATATATATATTTTTTAAATAAAATGTACAGATATAACTTAATCTTGACTTCAAAAGATTATTTAATGGATAAAAGATTATTTATATCTATCGTAAAAAATTAGTATTCCTAAAGTATTTATACCTAGATAAGGCATGGAATTAATAAAATGTTGACCACATCATCTAGACTCGGTGGAGTCTCCCACGGTACGGTTTGCAGTAATTTCACAAATACTATGAGGTCAAATGACCTTCTTTTTGAGGTGTCTCCAAAGCGTTTTGATATTTATAATATTTCGTAATGGTACAAAGAAAGCACCAATTTAAATCCAGTAATACATTAGCGACATTTTCAGAGTTACAAGTGTCTGTAAACTAAGTTAACCATTTAGCGCTAAAACAGCTGTTACATTAAAAAAACATTGTCTACACAAATAAAAAAAAGTTTTTAACCGACACAGATAAATAATATTTTAATATATGTTTATAATTGTTGTGTGACACATTTTTAACGTTTTACATACTTAGTTTATATTTAGTGAACTGCTATTTTTATTGCAATTCATATCCGAACAAAGATCTTTTCTTCTTTTAAATTGCAGTAGGTACGGATAACGGATGTTTGTCCATAACTTGTTCTAACATAGCAACCGAATGGCTGCCGGTTTGTTTTTTACTGAACCGCTAACACTGATAGTGAGCACAGCCGCGGCGCGGCATGAGCTCAAGAATATGATTCATATATTAATAATTTATCAATGCATCATACATAGCATTGGCCTTAGTTCTTATATTGTACATATTCAGTCCTCCGCTGGTTTTCCTGCCAGTTCCTTTATAGGCGATTACCTTTAAATATTAAACGGAATGTCAACTTACGTCAATGAATCCAATACCATAAGGGTTTTGTGCATATTATAAAAAAAAAACGTATTAGCCGAAGTTTTTAATTTTTGCAGACATATGTCTATTGATAGGAAATTTTCGTAGTGTAATAGTAGTGTAGTTTGACAATAGAGAGGCAGTTTTGCTCAGACTTCATTACAAAGAGTTCAGCTATTTCACTAAATGTAGGTATTTCAATTCCCCGGAATCAAAGTCACGATTTAATATAATATTCCAAAGGTTAGTAAACTAATAATAAAAAAAAAATAATAAGAACTTTATTTTGTGAAAAATGTGTATACTGTTATTAACATTATAAGAACCTAGATATTAATGAAAAAATAGCCTACCGATAAGTGTTGAAGATAAAAAAATAAGAAACACCGGACATTCAACTGTTATCCTGTACGGCTTCCTCGAGATATTACTCTCTGTGTTGATGATCGGCCTTTCTTCAGTGAGTTGATCATCTTCTCCATTCCGAATCATTTTTATTCACTTAATTAATCAATATTATTAACAAAGTAAATATCACAACACAAATTATCGTTCGCAATAGACCGATCCATCACGGTGATTATTATTTTACGATGCCCCCGCGTTTCGCGCTCCTCTGATAAAGTAATCGCTAAACAATATAGACATGCAGTTTTATATAATTCAGCATTACCAACCTTGACAAGTGCCACGACATAATTTATCGCAATCTTTTTTTTTTATGTCCAAATAGTCTCGCGTTGCGAGATGCAGCTTAGGATGTAGCACGCTCGCCTAGAAAGTGCCTATTCACTCTTCTTTTGAATAATTCCAGGCTATAAGAATCGGGAAAGATGTACGCCGGCAGGGAGTTGCACTCTTTCGCAGTTTGTAGCAAAAATGATTTACCGAATCTCTTTGTCCTGCTTATAGGAGTGTCTACGAAATGCGGAGGGTAGCTTGCGGTTCGTCTAGACGTCCGATGGTAAAAGGAGGCAGGTGGAACTAGATTGTGGAGCTCATGTGCGCACACTCCAAAGCGTATCCGATAAAAAACTGCGAGACGAGCAACTCTGCGTCGGTGTTCAAGGCTATGCAGTTTGGACACTAAAAGTTTGTCGTAACCAATAAGCCACCTGGCGCATTTCTCCATGGAGCTTAGGGCATCCAGCTGATACTTGGCAGATCCGTCCCATAGGTGGCAGCAATACTCCATGCAAGATCGCACTTGCGCCTGGTATAAAACGAACTGTTGCTCGGGCGTCAAGTAGCTACCTACTACTGCTTCACCTTGTTTAGGATGCCAAGTTTTTCGCCGCTGTTTTCGCCTGAGTTTCTATGAAACGGCCGAAGATAAGTCCATTCCCAATAACAACGTCTGTACGTTGATTGTTGTTATAAACGCTTAACGCTAAACTGCTGTGACGTAACGAACACACTTATCTGCTTGATGTAATTACATATAAGTATATAAGAATGTTTTTGATAAATCTGAAATGATAGCCGACGATGACGATTTTATCATAGGAACTATCTTGATAAATATTCCTTAGTTATGTGACTAACGTTGTCTATTGATGATATAATATGTTGTGTTAGATTTCTAGTGTTTAAACATTACATAGGAACCATCGTGATAAACATTTCTTAACTCTGTGACTAACGTTTTCTATTTGTGTGTGGAATATGTTGTGAAACCTTCAGGTGTTCATTGACGATTTACATGAACGACGACAAGACAGTCTAGTTCAACAATGAAACATAAATCGTTAAAAACATATCCGTGTTTTCTTAAAATAAATGTTGTATTTTAATCATTATTTACTACTGGTATAACTTAATATAATATTTAACATATGTTTAAATTTCGAACACGATCTGTTCATAAATAATAGTATTCTTTTTAAAATAAAACAAATTCCACATTTCATTATTGTATTTCATACATAGCTTTCCATACATAAAAAATAAGTACTTACGTATAAAAAAACCCTAGAAAAATCAAATCATTAAATGACAGTAGAGGATAGTAGTCATTAAATCCTAAACTCGGCATCACACAATTTGGTTTGAGACAATTTGAGAACAAAAAAGTGTGACTCGCTTTCTTTTATTACAGTCGTAACTTACCTAAAAGTTTACGTGGTGATTCTTTGAAGCATGATTTCGATATGTTTTTACAAAAGATCATATCATCATTCATCATCATCAACTTTCTTATCGTTTCCACAAGTTGTAGGGTCCCTTTTATACCGGCTTGGAGAGCAAAGCAGATTTCGATCGTAATATAAATAGAACTTGAAGACATTTCAATAAAGTCTATATTTACTTTCCAATGGTTTTGTGGCTAGATGACCCTCGAGCGCCGTCAGAAAAGAACGGAAATAATAAATAAATAGATAATAATAATAATAATAACTACTAGAAAAAATTCTGAGCGTTTTTCATTACATCATGTTAATACATCTAATGATCAAAAGATACTAATTTATTTTTCCAAATTGAATAATAAATTTAAATTAAAGCCAAATAATCACAGACCCATAGTTTCAAAGAATCATCCACCTTTTCAAATTCATCATTATTACCATCACCCTGTCGAAATCTAATAGTCTAAGTCTACGCAGCCTAAGTTGGGTTGGGGAACGCAGAGCTCGGCTTCTCACACCGCCCAAGCTGTTGCCTATCAACGGCCAGGGCATGCAGCCATGCCTGGCAGGCCACTTGATAGCGCGATCTGCCAGCGCCGGGCCTAATCGCCTCTTAC
>DWED01000693.1:0-10500 GCA_018245795.1 Protelbella ruficauda | reverse complement strand
CCGTAGTGTGCCATGCTAGTCAAGTGCGGGTTGGCAGACTACACGCAACTTGAGATGAAAACGTTATATGAACTTTCGCGTGGGGGAATTCCATAAGGTGAGGGAATCAGAAGGGTTTCTAATGGCGTCAATTTGGGGTACGATTTTGCAATCTTCTTGTCCCTGAAAAGAGTTGATCTTTCAAACATAAATCTAGTTGCTGTGAGAGATATCCCGTTCTGTTAAGACACACGGGAAAAATGCGCGCCCCTGGACCTTTTTGCATTACGTATAATACAAAAAGATAAACATAAAAAAGATAAGATTACTTTTTGAGCATTTGGTCCTCTTAATATATACAGGACAACTGCCAACACCGTGAGTCATCATGACGTCCATTATCTGTCTCGTTTTTTTGAAGCTTTAAAACGTTATAGTAGAGCTCTGCCTATGATATGAGTAACCTCTGAGAAACATTAGGTTCAGGACTTGCATTACATCTATGGACGTGTTCGCGTCAGTAGCAACCTATTTTAACTATAAACAAAGAGAATTCCTTGCCCTCTGGCAAATAAGGCTTTTAGTCTTTGGGTGAAAGGTTTCCAGCGAGGGCCGAATATTCGCAGAATTGACTAAAAGACTAAAAGAACTAAATTACTAAAAGAACAACGAGTAAATTGCAGTCGTATAAAATTTTTATTACAGACAACCTCGTCTATAACTGTTTATGTTTAAAACAAAAGAAAATTAGTCTAGATTAACTCTTGTCTCTCAATGGATTAAAAAAGGACCATTTAGCAAATTGCATTTTAGAATGATACTCCTAATCCACACCGTTTAACAAGGATATGCACGTGATTGTACCCGCCTATATTACGAGTACTTTAGACAAAAGTATACATATAGTAAACATAAGGGTTACATTTCCCCGAAGGGGTAGGCAAAAGACTGAATCTTAGTACACTCCTGCGATTCTGCAGTTATGTTACATGTTCAATCAAATATCGGTGGTGATTATGTAGATTTTTCCTAAATCAAATTGCGACTTGTAAAAATTTCTGAATCCGTTATTGTGGTGGAATTAATGGAATCGATGAAGTTTATATACTTTGTAAGTTATAAGTTATGCTCCAATATTACCGTTGCTGTTACTTAAAAAAAAATATTGCTATGACATCTTCTACATCCCAATAGTAGGTTGCAGCTATTCGGAAAATTGCGCGACAGATCTACTACAACTTTGGTTATAAAGATCTTTAAACCAAACATACAAAACATCTTGATTATAAGAATGCTTTGATCCGTATTTTGGAAATATCTTTATATAAAAATAAACATACTTTTTAAAAGACACATCTCTGTAGCTCTTAATTACAATAGGGGCTAACCCTATTCTCCTGCGCGCCACAAACACAATTTCCTCGTTCGTAAAACAACGGTGATATCAATCAGGCTACTATTGGTGTGTGCTGTTAATTTTTATAACGGCCTCGGGTCTATGTTGGGCAAAATTGTTAAAACAACACCATACATTGAATACTAAAATCGCTCATAAACTGTTTGGAACGTATTTATCGATGTCCAAGAGAATTTTGATCACGTTCTGAATAAAGCGGATGTCACGGACGTGTGACCGGAATGCTGATGCGGCGCTCGATAGCCTTCGCAACACCAGTAGCTGGCTACCTCTGTTAATGATCGGGTATCTCCAGAGTCATCACACAAACTATTACCATAAAATATCAGTCAAAGTTACGAACGACCGTTTGTGATTGAACATTGAGTGAAACTTTTGTTTTTAGTTACATGGTTAAATTTAGTGCTAATTAAAAAAAAAAGTGTTTAAATAACTAGGTGGTTTTTGTGGAGTTTCCAACAGAAAATTATATTCAAAGTGCAAGGATAACGTGTATCAAGACGGCGCAATACGGGCAATACGGTGACGAAGCTATGACTGCTTGGACGATGTTTAGTTGGAGGAGGCTCTACAGCGGAAGAGGCACTGAAAGCACGGAAGAGTCCAGGGTAGAGCTACCGGCAGACACCAAGCAGTTGGTGTACAACGTGTACGTGTACTTCAGCAGGCGACCGGGGAGGAGCGCGAAGACAGCCTTGACTAAGACAGCCCGCGCCACGATGCTGCCAAGAGATATAGTCGCTGACATTATAAGGGATAAATATCGAGACTGAACACACAATGTTGTAATTCGCAATTTATCAGCAGTATGTCATTTTCTCATAATTAGCGTTTAAGTAACTTTAAGTGAAAATAATTCTTACTATATCCATAATAGAGAAATAATACTATGATAGGCATAAATGCAATTAAACCAGTTGGATTATGCAAATGTTAAACTTTAAGATAACATTGAGTAACCCGTTCGGCTACAGTGTTTGTATATGTTCAATGTACAGTTTATTTGTTATATAAATATACTGTTAGAATAAATTTAATGATAGTTTACATGATAACAGTCATCTTCACAAGGTGTTATAAATCGGGACTTTCCAGCCTCTCGCAACGTACGAACAGTAGCTAAAATCTATTGGGTCCCACACGCTCTATTCATCATCCAGGGTTGACTGAGAGAGAAAGCCATTGGGCATAAGTAAGCCCTTGTACCCCTTACTGTATGATATTATACAAAAATGAATAAATAAATAAGTAGATATATAAATAAATGTGAGGCTCCGACATACTTGATTTAAACTTTTAACCTCAATAATTTTATGCTACAAGAATAGATAAAAAATTTCGTAAATGGCCGATTTCCATTCATAGTCTAATGTCGTCATCAACATAGATGTATACTGTTGTGAACAGAACAATGCTTCTGTAATTTTCAATTACCTAAGGTTTCTGGTATTATTATCACCTGCATAATTACAATAGCGGCAACAATTTTATTATTATTGTTATTAATATATGTCTCTAATATATTAATATATGTCTATTAATATATGTCTCTACAAATTCTCAGTTACACAATTAGATCGATGTAACAGAAGAAAGAGTTAGCCGTTACTCGTAACTCACATACCGCTCTTGTGAATCACCTATCTTATTTCGTTTACAAAATGTTTTTTTTTTTATAATACTTTTGTATAATATTATGCACGAAAGTTTTTGATCTCATATACAATAAACATTTTTATAGTGAGTCTTTGATTTATTGAACTATACAAACCTACGAAGTGATTTAAAAAAAAAAACAAAACTTAGCTACATTTTTTTTCTTGACGCTACCCAACAGTAGAAACACAAATTTGACATACAAAATAAATATGCACGCTATAATATTTATTTTTGCTATCGGTGTGTAAAAATACTTGAAGCCAATCACGGAGTTGACATTAAAGATATGTATGGCAAGGTGAACCCTGGACCGCGTCGGGGTACTGAGAGGAGCACGTTGTCAAGTAGACATAAAATAGATGGCTACTGGCTATATTAGAACTTGGATACTCACATACAATCAGAACAACGTCATTTTCCGAACACAGAGCAACTAAAAACAAACACTGCAACTAATATTCCATATTTCCCCAGCATCCCACCGTAATATGGATCTGCTGGTACAAAAGACAATCGCACTGACGTTACCAAAGACCAACTTGCCACATATCCAAGATCTAGAATATTACGTTCAGCGGCGACTGCCAAGTGCGACGACGTAATAAAACGCCCTAAACATCTAGCTAGACGCGACTAATTATTATCACACTGTACTATTACAAGCGTGCAAACGCTTAAATTACCGGCGTCGTATGATTCACGGGGAACAAGTCTCGACCAAGATTCGAACCTTTCGACACTTCAGCTACCATTCAAGGTTAAATACTTTTTTGCTGACTACACAGAGTAATGTTCGGTCGATTTCTAATCGTACATCATACTCATATGCACATAATATAGATGAGTCACGCCAGATCTTTACGGTGATAGATATTTGGTATTCGGTGCTCTCTGTCCACTCCGTAAGTATCTGGCGTGATGATTTAATAATAATATTACACCCAGAACTACGAAGTCAATTTATTTCCTAACAAACAGTACATAATAATGTTTTATCAATCAATTGCAAATTAATATTATAGCCGTATTAAAACGCAAGCGTTTATTCCTGAATTATTTGTAATTAAACTGTACCGTGTCGAAAGTTGGAACGAATATAATTATCATGGTAAAGTTATTTTTCCAATTGTTTTTTTTTAATATTTAGTTAAGAAGATAAAATTACTATTACTACTAATGTGTCACCACGCCAGATCCCTTACGGGGTAGACAGTGAGCACCTAGCTTAAAATTATGTTGTATAAAACACTACTATCTATAGATATATGTAAATTATTATTATTATTGTCTTATTCCCGGTTCTTTACGGGGTAGGCAGGGAGCAGCGAGCGCCAAATATCTATCCATACAGATGTACCTCTTCTACATTCAACATTCACCGTTCACTTTACATGCACGCGGGTTTCAAAGACCTCTGACTCCCCCATTGAAATGCAATCGGATTGATCATCATAGTCTTGAAACTTGTAGCAGTATATAATTTTAATATTCGTATATATTATAATAAATTGTGAGCTCAACGTTTGATTTTAGTACATCTAAATATTACTGATAAGCGTGAATGTTTGCTGTCGTCTATTAACTAGGTTGATATAGATTGGTGTCCAAACAATACAATATCGCACGATGATACGAACACGTGTGTATTTTCCAATACAAATCTAATTAGATACGGATTTAAAAGTTTCAACATTAGATATGATATAGCCGTTATCAAAATCTTTATCAATGGAGATTTGATCGGCTTTGATAACAGCCAGTCGTTATAGTATCGACAATTATCATAACTCATACTGTATGTATATTAAAAAAATTATATGTATATAAAATATATTTATATGTATATAAAATTATATAACATTTTTCAGTAGGTCAATGGAACAGATAGAAATGTATCTTTACTTTTTAACTGATTTTGAAATAATTGAACAAGAAGTGATAATTCGGTCTGTATGAAGCTTCTCTATACGCTGTGGTTTATTTGATAGTGGTATACTCGGTATATGTGTACATAATATTTAAAATTACTTAACTATAGCTTCAATTGGTAAATAAGTTGATTAAATATTTTATGTAACGGAATAGCAGGCGCGAGTGAAGTACAGATTTTTAGCCCTTTTTGCCAAGAAAAGCTACAAAACCTTGTGTTTTTCTGTAACGCATTTCTTTATATTAAAAGTCTGAACACCCAACTATTAGGTCTTTCTGAGAAAGTCAACTGTTATTGAGAAAGTAGAATGCACAAATATGTACAGGAAAAAATATTGGGGAAATTAGAATTTTCCTTGTAATTCAGTTTCATAGAATCACCGCATTAAAAACAATCATGAAGGATGAAAAATTTTCAACGAAATGATACAAGTTTAATTTAAAAAAATATGTTTATACAGCCATTAAGCGGCCACATTATAAATGTTATTTATCTTCAACAAATACGAGATAACACTACGATGTGAGAAGCAAACAAGTGTTGCCAGCCATGTTTGGTTTGGTTCAGCTAACGCTCCTTTCTGCCCAGAAATATTTATACATCAGACTCTTTGTTCTCTTTAGAATATTATGATTTAAATAATTTAGAATAAAACTATATAAAAACAATATTTCCATTCATACAAACAACAATTCGTGCCTTTATCGCCAAATGCTCTTAAATTAATGTTTAAACTTCAATAACCCTTTGATCATTCCAATATTGGACACAAGCCTCCTCTCAGAATGAGAAGAGTTAATAGTTTGCTAGCCTGACCGAGTGCGGGTTGGCAGACTTCAGACACCTTAGAGAAGACTGTAGAGAACTCTAAGGTGTGAAGGTTTGTTTAGTATCCAAAGATATGTTTAGGGTGTGGTATAAGTAAATATGTTTGAATAACGGATTTCAGATAACAAATTTTTTATTCATGTCTGTAGCTCTGAATATTTAAAGACGAATAACCGGTTAATGTAGTTTCGATTTGATCGTTAGCCAACGTTTGTTAAAATGTTTTCTTTGCGATAAATGACTTTAACCGGGTATAGGAAAATAAACTTTTTTTTTTTTCGTTTTTCGACTGATCATTATTATATTCGGTTTCGTAAATAATTATACGGATACGACATTATTTAATTTTATTTTTGTGTTTTAAACTTTTTTTCAGAAAAAAGAAACAAAATTTAAGATAACTATTATCGTTTTCAATGAGTACAATAGGACTTGAAAATAATGCTTGGTTCGTTCTTTTCGGCAAGACGATAATATACATTTTAGATCTAATGTATTTGAATGTATTATTTATAACAAATTTTCATAATTTCTTGATACTAATCATAATATGTGTTATGATATTAGTTTACGTTCGTTTTTTTTTGCACAAAATTTTTTAAAGAGGTAAAAACAGGTAACACCAGATGTTCTCGTCAGATAAGTAATAACAAGACTGGTATGCCGAAGTTTTTATTACCTAAAATTGATATTTTTGCGGTATCGAACATAAACGAAAGGTCAAATTTTAAAATAAACATTCACCGACAAATCTATAGTAATATGCATATTATGTTTTACCTGTAATATTCATATATTTACATAGAAATGATGAAATATAAAAAAAAATTCTTCTGACTGGCTGTCTCTCTCTTACAGGATTTTTAAATTAAAATTTATACTTTTCTCGCCGTTTTAATGCGATGAATATGATCAAGTGTAAAAGGGTGCAAATATCTAGCCTTAAACACTGTTCATAAGCCATCCAAATATTTAGGCTGTTATATAATTTAAAAGCATTTAAAATTGCATCTTGCCAGGGACGCCGACCATTTACGTTCGATGTTGGAGAAAAAGTCTATAAAGACAAGATCAAAACTAGTTTCGAGTTCTACAGTGGCTTTACATCAGTGCGATAATAATAATAATAATAATATGCAAATTAGTCAAATACGAGCTACCAAGAGGCGTCAGTTAGGAACGGCTCAATAAAGTTCTATTTTGGCGAGACTCCAAATAACGAGGAATAATATTCGTTTACAATACTGTTCTTTTAATATCTGGTGTGATTTGTCTTGAGAATTGTTGAAATACATCTGAATGGAAGGAATTTATGAGTCAATTATTAATCATTCTTGCAATCGCAATATGAGTAGTCAGAGCGAGGGAGGTCAATGGAGTTACTTGGCGGTTTAGCCTTCACGGCGGCAGTCGCGGAGGCGGGCCCATATGTTGTTTCTCAACCAATCACTGCTTGTAATATTGAAATATATACACTGTTCCCTTTGAACTATTGGCAACATAGTATTTAAAATAACAACTTTAATTACTATGCTACAGTATTGTTCACAACCACTACATGCCACCGATATCAAATTTAAAGCCGCTACCTTTCCAATTATTTATTGAAATGCAATATATTACAAATGATATATTATTATAAAAGCAAAAGTTATTCATAAAAATATACTTAAAATCCAACACACAACAGACTAAGATGGAGTTTAAGTTGACAACCAAACCACGCAAATGATGAAACTTCTATTTCTGGACAAGACACTAAAAATGCCATGTACAATATACTTCTGGTTTGACTAATATGTACAATTATGTGTGTAGGCACTATGGACTACAGCAATAACTTATTAACAAGATTGACGTAATCAATTTTCCTCTAAACATTGCTGTGATTCTAATGCGACATATTAATCATTATTTATATACATTACTGAATGTGCAAACTATAGATCATATAATTCATTCTTCAACACAATCGTAATAAACATATCTTTGATTAATCATAAAAAAAATTCAATTATTTAAATTAGATACCTACCTCAAAGTTAAAAAAAATATTTTTTCTCAAAAGTACAAAGTCAAATTTATGTTCAAATTAACTAATATTTTTATATTTTAAACTATTACAATAACATCCTTATGATTTAATTTAGTCCTTCACATTATATCTCTTGTAAACAGGACATTTATAGTACTGTTTATTAGTTCAATACATATCAAGATGCCTATTCCGAAATGATTGAAGTCCATAACATCCTTACACTTTCTATGGATGGATTTGGTCAATACCATTAACATAATCTACAATGGTATTTACTAATGTACAAATCTATGGGAGATGGATGTTTAATTGTACAGTTATATGAAGAAATGGACTGGATATAAAGGCAGTTATTGACATATTTTTTCTAGAATGATCTAATATTTTGGAAGACATTTATTATACTTGTAATTATAAGTACAATTGTACTTTGTTCAATTGCTAATGTGGCTCGTAACCTTATTCTGGATGCTGAGTGGGGCCCAAGTCTCTTCTGGCATAAGAGTTATGTGAGGTGCTAAATCTGACATACTGTTCCAGTGAAAATTTATGGACTTACAGGTATTTTATTGGTTAACCTATCATAAGTTATTGGTCAATTTATCACCAATTTTTTACCACCTTGTACATATCTATTGAGGCTGGATAGCTGGTATGCTTATAGGTCAGAAAAACAAAATGTGAAGCACAAAAATGAAGAAGATGTTAGTCCTTTAGTAATTGTACCGGAAGATTCAGATATGTGTGTTACAATGGTGTATTTTTGGCATAAAATGTTAATGGCTCATGAATATAGTTATAAAGCAAACAATAGTTTTCTGATTCCTTTTTAACAATAACCCTTAAATAATAGCGATTTTAATGTGTATTATAGAATCAAAGTGTCACTTAGGACTCAAGCCTAAATAATTTAAGACAGCTTGTTTGGGATAGATTTTAGTAATACTTTAAAGCCAAAAAATTATAAGGTAGTGTTCTCCCACAAATCATAGCAGGGTAATGCTATTTATGATGCCTGAACTATATTATTTAAAAGGTCACAATATAAAATTTGTATCACACTATTTTTATATGTCATATTTCAAATACACTTTCCAACTCTTGAATTATTTTTATATAAATATTCAATAAATACATCGAAATAGAACTGAAGGATAAATAGGACTTTCGAGCTTTTGAAGTGGCCATTATAATTTATTTTAAAAAGAACCTTGAAAACGAAGTAGTTTCTACAAACGATGAATAATATTTAACATTTAAACATAAAATATTAGTACTACAAATTTAAAAATCATTTTGGCATAAGCGATTCGTAACTAAGAAGCGTATGCACAAAAAAAGGAATATTCAACACAGAACAATTTTGCACCGTACTAACCTGTCATAAAATGATCGTGAAGGTAATATTTCCACTGTTCGAAGATCGTGTATATTTCAACTTTCCGTACCGAGGTGAGAACTAGATAAGCCCAGACCAAAATTTATAAAAATATGTACACTCGATATATGCTTTAGTTTTTAACTCAAATATAACACGACTGTTCACAAAATATACTTAATTCTCATACAAAATATTGACAAACCAAAACACGTAAAATTATCAAAAATACTCTATTATATTCTGAACCTGATAAAAGCTATGTTACAAAGATTAGATACTGCTGAAAAGTGTACCATAATGAAATGTCAAAGTGACGTTTACCTATTTGCCAATTTCCTGTCTTGCGCTCGCTGTTACCCCAGGACAAAAGCGAAAAATCTACATATTGATGTATAATACTGTAGATCAATTTAGTTTTAATGACATATTTAATTGTTGTATTTATGTAACAAACCAACAAGATTATGAATATTATGATAAGAAAAATACGCAATTTATTTTTCCATTAGCATTTTAATATATTTTATGTGATACAGTTATATTCAATCGTTCGTTATTAAAAATTTTCGTTTTGTTTTAAAGTAGTTTTATTTCTGTACGTGCATGTCACTGGCAATTTTAAGCATATTCTACCATGTTTATTGTTTCGGGTCTGATGTTATATGACATTAACAAGATTATAAATGTTTTACGATGTAGAAAATAGCATTAAAGACTGTTAGCTAATATATTCAGCAATCTGTAATTTTAATATCAATAGCGCCTTTCTAAAAATCTTATGGTTATATGTATATATCTAATTTGTGTAAGATATGATCAAATTGATAAAAAAACGCAACATAGAATAAAGCACAAATTGTGCTGTCAATTCGTATTTAGAAAAAACAGACATAAATTTAAATAAAAATCACATACTATCAAAAAGCGAGATGAAAACGAATACTGTAGGCAAAGTTTTTTACATTTAACAAAAATCAATAAGTATTTAATTCATAAATTGATGGCAGTGATATCATAAGTGGTTGTCAATAGAAAGAAAAAGTGTTTTTAGATGCATCCAACTTGAGGAATAATAAATTAATCTTTTTAATTCATTTTACAAATCTTTGTTGGTAACCCATGCTCCGTACAGAGACGTTATAATTTAAGCCAGATACCATGACAGACAGATTTTAAGCGACCAGGTGGAAAGTAAAATGAGATATATCAAAATACAATAGGAGCTATTAAGTTAATTAAAATAGAAAAGCTTATATTGAGGTTATTAG
>DWED01000692.1:0-10503 GCA_018245795.1 Protelbella ruficauda | reverse complement strand
AAACTTCTTCAAGCAAACTTCTTCAAGCAAACTTCTTCAAGCAAACTTCTTCAAACATTTTAGTGAACATTATGGACAACTCTAAAACGTCCAAATTTCCTCAAGATAATTTCCTTCACCGTTATAACAAGTGTTATTGAGTTTTGCCAACGTTTAATGGCACATTGGTTGTTAATGTTAAAACCACACTTTTCGGAAAATCGTAACACATTGTAATAATTGCTTACTCAAAGTAACATTTGCATAATTCCGAACACAAACATGATTTGGTCAAATATTATGTGTAACATGCATAAATATTATAACAACGAATTCTGGTTGTTTTGAAATTCTGTCATTGTTTTTTTGTCATTGAACAGAACAGAACAGCGAGTGAATTAGCTGCGACCAATCGGATGGCTAAACCTCTTAACTGACCTCAATTTTTTGCCCCGCGAGCCATTCCAACTTTATGGTGATAATAAACCAGCCTCATATTTATAACGACTGTTGCGAAGCCCGCTTATATAACTATATCTGTTATGTAGTATTTTATCACTTTTACATTTGCAAAAACATGCTATTTAGTATGTTAAAAATATTCTCTTCTAGATAAGCACGTTTGTACATGGCACATGAAAGAATGAGAGAACAATTATCCCGGCGAATGTTGATGATGGCTGCAGGTACTAAAGAAAATCAAATCACTTATATGTCAAAGCAGTTCAGATACGTGCTGACGTGGGTGTCAGAAGCCCCAGCAAAAGCTAAAATATAATTAAAGCTGAATAATTACACCATCCGACAAATGAAAACAACAATTTTTTTTTATAAACACACTAATCTCAGTAACAATTATGTAAATAAAATTACTGTCACAGCTTATTCTTATGTAACGCGTCGCAAACGGGTGTTGCAAATAATCTATTTTCTAACGAGAGATCCGCGCAATTCAAGGAAAGAGCGCCAAAACATAATAATGAAATTTATTTTTGTTAAAAAAAAGTTGCCAATATGTTAATTTTACTAAAAACCAGACGTGATACGATGAAATTAGGTCTAATTTCGTAGCCAGCAATCCAAAATTGGTAGAAAAAATTGATTATATCTTAAACAAGGAAAATCATGTCGGCCGCTGTAATTAAATTATCTAGATTAAAAGTACGTTAATAAAGTTAGGGCTTTTAATATATTAACTCATAAATTTGGTACCGTTTAAGAATACAATATTAAAATGAAACGTTCTCAAAGTAGTTCTTAAAAGTTTTCTTTTAGCTAATATTCCAGCTCTAGACTCATAAATAGTTAAATGGGTGGAAAGAACCCGGTAAAGAAATTATCCTTGTAATAATAAAAAAGTTACCGTTATTCAGTTTTTATTAAGTAGCAATCAGATTTTAATCTATCAAAAAGTTTTTTTTTATTGAATTATATTCAATGTTAAACATATTTATGTTTAAAATATAGATATCATCATCAGATGTACGTACTATCACAACAGGCAATCTCAGCATGGTCACGATGGGTAAAACTCGCTCTCTTACGGAAGGTCTATGTCTAGAAGTGGACTGAAACACGTTGATGATGATAATTTTGATACACATAAAATGTACGTTACGTCACATTGATATTTAATATATACATATGTATGTGTTTAGCGTTCTTGACATGTACAATTTTAGAATATTTTCCCAGTACACCTTTGTTTCTCATTATCTCTCAGTTGAAATATAATTACAAGAGGTTAAATGATTCTCACAGAATCCATCTTTTATAAAGAGGAAAACAGGACTTGCACACCTTTGTATGCAACAGAAAGACGCACAGTATTATAAAAAAAACGTACATAATTCTTAAAGATGCTAAGATATTTACATATATCTGATCTGTAGTAAAAGTTGTATGCACATATATAGTGACAGTAAATTATAGTTAACAAGAGACATTTTATGTCTACTTTCTACACTTTGGTTACACAGGTAGAAAATAATCTGTAATGAAACTTCCTAGCACTGAGTAAGAAGTGTAACATATTACGACACATTATATGACGAACGAAACTCTACCAAAAGTAACGTAGTTGTGAAATTCTAAACAAAGCTTCTGACCACAAAAGCCTATTTCAGGTGCACTCTACTATTCTGCACTTGAACAGGAAGTAACTTGACATCAATCACAATAGATGGCAAGGCTCACCGGGTAGCCCGAAACCTATTCACCTGAACTTTCAACAGAAGTGTGCTCAGGGTTTGTGTGAACTACCCAACTTTGGAATTAAATTTCAATTATCGAAGGAACTGTCCCTCACTGTTAACACATGTTAAAAACATATGAAAACTATTACATTTTGGGACATATTCATATCTATCAATTAATATATTTTAGTACAAACATGAATATATGTATGTAACCGAGTAGCTGAAGGCTTATTAAGAGAAATGGTATCTAACATTTAATTGTTAAAGTTATACGTTTGTATAACCTATGCTTTATTTCATATTTCTTATTACTATTATTATATCATCACACCAAGTCCCTTAAGGAATGTAATTGTTTCGTATTAAGATAATTTGAAATCTCCGCCACGACCTTGCTGCTATCGGTCGGGTCTCACGAAGTAAAGGTAAATTAATCGTGGTCGCAGATGTTCGTTAGGATTTTGCTTCATTACTTAAATCAATATTTAAGATCTAACCTATAATAATAAAATACTATTTATACACAACTTACATTAATAAAACCATAGACCGATTATTGGGGTACTCCAAAATAAATTCAGTTGACCTTTGAAAAATAATATTGCTTGATATGTTTCTAAAGTTCGTTACAATAAACTGTGTCTAATTAGGGAATTCAGAAAATTATACAATTTTGCTTGCCGTATGTTTGAAAAGTTAGTCACTTTATGATTTAATACAGTTTCCTTGTTTTCTTCGGGGTCCAGAAGTTCGTATAATCTTGTCAATAGTATTATTGAGAAATAATTTAAAATTGTAGAAACTGTCACCAATTAGACCTCGGTATGTACGTCGCGTTGTAATTTGCAATACCAAAATCAATAAAGTTTAAGACGGATGTGAGCCTCATAGAACCTCTCAAGGCGTGCCTGTTTGATCCCTGATCCTCATTATGGGGCTCTCAGGTTTTCCGCTCCCTGCACCCCGATCCAAGTTTAATTGACTTTTTGTGCCAATTCCGCGAGATTTGCTGCTGTACTTAGGAAACAAATCTAACTTGTCTTAATTTAGAAGGAACAGATGTAAACTTACCTCTATATTACTAATGTAATTTTTCGGGGAAAATTTGAATATTTGCTAACATATTTAAATATATTACAAATATTAACATATTCCCTTGTGTGGCGCTTATTTATGACTTTGATAACCTATAATGTCAATGGGTATATAACGATTTTCAATTATATTATAAATATCTAATTGAATCATGATCGCCACCAACCCTTTTTCAATATATTGTACCTGTTGGACACCGATCTCCCAAGGCAATGATAAGGGTTAAGGCCATAGGCTGCCACGCTGGCCAAGTAACCTCACACACCTTAGAGGACATAGTGGAAAACTTCTAAGTGTCTAGATTTCCTTAAGAAATTTTCTTTTACTGTTACAACAAGTAATGCTTCCTTAAACTTAAAACTTACCCTATTCCAGTTATAAAATAATGTATGTTTGTACTTTGTACTTATATTTAAAGTATTAATTGTGTTCTAGTTACATTTTTCATATTTACGTAACATGTTACCGTAGCAGTAGAATGTTCTCATTAAAACAAAGCTCATTACGGCAACTTAAGCAGCAAAAAAATATGAAAATCCACGATACTTTAATTAACTGATTCCATGTAACCTTTGTTGCTTCACGAGTACTTATTTTACTAAAACATTCTAGGAAAAAACTATATAGGTAAGCTGCGCTACAATTCACAACAACACCAATTCGTATTTACATTAGACAAAAAGCAAATGAATTTCGTAACAAAAAATGCTTAAATATATTGCAGCTTCATCTAGTTTTGCATATCGCTGTTTGATTAGCATAAATATTAGGTTGAATTCTCACTTTCACCCACATTTTTAGTGAGGGTCGTTTGAACTGGAGAAAGGTTCGATGAATTTTTCATGCTTTGGAAGTAACAAACTTTTTCCAGATTTTTGCCGCCTTCGTAACTATTGCCTTTAAAAATTAAGTGAAAAAAGGAGGGAATTTAATGCGTTCTGTTCACTTTGGTCGCCTGCCTATAACATCTATTTCTATTTGTCGATCCCAAAGGAATACCGACCGTATGAAATTTAAGAAAGTGGGTTGGTAGGTACTTTGAAGAAACAACAAGCAAGTAACTTTACGAAATATTTGCCTAACTCGTTGCTCACTGGGAATCCGACAAAGTTTATGTAAATCGAAATTGTAGAGAAGTTTTATTGAGCTTTGCTATTTCCTATCGGACGCGCCAGATCGGCCGAACGTTTACGCATTGTCCGTTCCGATATCAACATCGGACTCTGGTTCAGACTGGACAAAAAAATAGTCACGAAGTTGTCACTACAACCACAAAATATCTAATTACATTCGATGTCTATAATAAATTACCTGTGTATTATATAATACAGATATTTAGAGGAGACATTAAGCTCCACACTTGATTTGATGAATTTACCGTGTCCACGAGAGCATTACTCGGTCTAATTACTAACACGTGTCTATGATACCTTACACTCAAAAAATTAATTTTCTTGTAAATGTTACAATGTTTGAAAAAAAATTGCATTCCATGTAAATGTTATTTGGATAGAAGAAAGTAAAGATCAATGTAAACGCACAATACTACAAGTAACGTCATTACCGATATCGGATCGGATAATGTATACGGTTTAAAATATTATTTGCAACATCTTACAAGAACGGACGTGTAAGATATTTCTGTTTCCTTTTACAAGTTACGAGGTATATTATCATATACGAATACTCATATTCACAAAATTCAATAAAGATAAATATATATAACACCTCTGTAGTAGAATTGAAAATGAGATAAAAAAGCCTCATTCATATACGCTCAATAACAGTGATTCCTTCTTAATGATCAGAAGCGAGAAATTACTTTAGCTTATAGGTTACGAGTAAAGATACCTGTGAATATGTATTACTTTGTAAGCGTACTTTTTGTAGCGAGCGAGGCTTTCATCTTTCCTTAAATCTGACACAAGTACGAATATACAGACGTTTAAATAAATAATAACGGTGCGTAAAAAGTCACACAAATCTTCGTCTGTTATTTCACGCAATTCGGCAAAATTCGGTTCCATCAAAGATTTGATGTCACACAAAAGCGTTTATCGAATATTTGTGTTCGGCTATACGTACGCTGGCAATTTAAATGATGACGTTACAACGCTTCTTCGAAACGCGGCGTAACGTTAACGTAACGCAAACGTAGAAACGTTTTTACGAATATTATTTCCGTGGAAACCGAATGTCAACGCAAGTAATCGATAAGATCGGCCGATTGAATTGTTTCGAAATGTATGCTTTACATTCCACACAAAGGCGGTAGGAGTTGTCACCGTTACAAGTTTTTGCCGCCGAGTAACAGTACCTTAATGTGTTCAAATTTACAAGTTATGTCATATAAACGACATTATGTTTACGAACTTAATCTTGTACTATTTAACTAGTACTGAACAATACAAATAAACGTTCCACGTATTGCGAAAACATTCAACTACGGGTGTCACTGTTACACAGCGTATAGAACTACTAATTGTTAAAACTGCAGATTATTCAGTTATCCTGGTTCGCTGATTCACTCTCAAAAATTTAAGTGATCAATGAGCCACTTAGTTTATGTGTATTTGTTCATATACATTAGTGTCCTATATGATACAAAAAACAGACAAATAATTTCAATTTTTATACAATAATACTTGTAAGAATATATTATAATAGTTTATTAATACTGTGACATTTTACACTATATTACTTCCTAAAAGTAGTATTCTAAGTAGTAGTCTAAGTATTCAACACATTATTTGAACTCTCCATGCGACCATTATTCTTGCGGCTTATTAAATGTAAATTCATCCAGCAATCCACGTGTGTGTATCTCGTAAAATACTTCAACATAAAACATGAACAACAAAATTGGGACGTAAACATGTAAAAATTGTCTCGTAAAAATAACTAGGTCGCTAACAAGAACATACTGAGAACGAGACACGACATGACAAAAGCATTTAACACTAAACCGGGCTCAAATGGACTGTAATAAAACAAAGATGGTTGCTAGCGAGCTGAAAAGATTTTGTTCTGAGAAAATGGAAAGCAGGTAAGACCAATCCTTTTGTCTCCGTCACGCTATACGGATCTCTTGATATTTCTATCTACAAAAATGCTATGCATTTTGTTGCTTGTGGTGAATACTCTATGAATGCATGATGTTTTAATTTTTCGACGATCTAGTTTTAAAATTGTGCTGTATGTTTAAACAATTGAAGTTATTCATTCATTTTATTACAATTATTTTTATTTATTATAAAATACCAATTGTAACATTAAAAATAATTAGTAATAATAATTAAATCAAATAAATTATAGATATTAAGCCAACAATGATCAATTAAAAACATAAATTAAATCATATATAGCAAATCATGAGTAGTCGTTCTAAACTCAAGTATACAAAAAAACCTTCCTTACATAGTTTGAACACGTTCTGATAGAAACTGTCGCTCATATTCCTTTATGAAATGACAACACTATACCAGTCCCTCCCCAGATTCGGAGACGAACCAGGACTTGCTGAGCAGTCCCGCTTACAACCTAAACCAATAAGGCAGTTATTATATATGAGACCAATAAGACAGTTATTAGATATATAGGTATTTTAAATAAAACGGTTATAACAAGAATTCCACTCTAGATGAGTTAGCTACTCGTAAGTAATATGATCGTTACGTTTTTTAAAGAAATTCTGTTCGTTGTTCTTTCATGTAATGTTTTATGTTTACATTCTTCTCCCGATGGAATACGCTTGCCTTGATCTTTTAACACGTTGCTATCGAGGAAAAAAGTATCAAGTTTATTTTTATTACACTTTTTAACGACAGTCGATACAAAATACATCACAGTTAAAAAAACATATAATACTTGCGTTATTCCAATTTTGAAAATTATTCTTTTACCTTATATTTTGTTTTAATAAACTTAATCGCATATTCAACATTGTGATTAATTAAAACGGAACATGTGCTTACTTGCCGTCTCATATCAACGTTTATTAGCAGGTAAACATATAGAAAGTATAAAGTAAAAGCTCAATTGAAACACACACACGTACGTAAAAGTAATACCTGTGTTTCGAAGATTGTATACAAGAAAGGTAATTTGAGAAAAGTTACAGCACAAGTTATATTCGATCATTATCCTCCAAACAACACAACACTCTTAAACTACGTACGTGTTCCCTGTAATTAGCAATCGTTTCCCGATTTACCAATTTCCGATTTATCATTACAGAAGACTACTTAACACGACACTGTAAAAAAATGTTAGGTTTCATACCGTCTGTTTGCTTATTTTGAGCATTTTTTTTATAGAACTGGTCACTTGTTCTTGTAGATTTCAGTGAAATATGTGGTCTGAAGATGACCTGATAAAGGCAACTTGAATCTGCTGGATTCCTCTGTCCTAGAAGGAAATTTCCGAAAGCCGATATAAGGACTTCTGATGTCTGGACAAAGGAAAACGATAATACTGTACAAAAAGTTATGTACTATATTTCTGATTTTCGCAATCAAAGAAAGAGCTTTGTAAAAGAGCGAACATAAAATATTCATACTACAAAGGAAGGATATTTTCCTAAAAATTGCACATTTTGTAATAGTAAGCCACTAAAACACTTATATTTACATACCACTAAGTATTATTACCCCTGCTATTAATAAAATTAGGCTCTTGAAGTAAAAATAACAGTTGCATCAATATCGAGATGACAGCAAGAAAAATGATACATCAAATTTTGAACGACAAAATATTCATTTGCAAAAAGTTTACATCAAAACCTAAGATAAAAATTAAAGCCAAGAAATATAAATGTATTTCTTTCCAAAATATTACTCTTTTATTGATAACCGAGCAAAAGGGAAATGGCGTTATGATATAAAAAGTAAACTGGACTGCGGCATAATACTGCAGAAACTACCGAAGTCCGCGATATCCGTGACACCACGTCTTTAGTGATCAATCTAATCAACATCTCCCAGCAATTCGGTTTATGGTATATTTACCCGTGATAAAAATACTATATTATCTTTCTCATATTAATTTCGACCTAAAATTTGTCAATAATTAGTCGTTGTCGCCTTATGTCTGTACTCTATTTGAAATTACTTATCATTGGAAGTCAATAACCTATTGTCTTCGTAATAATCCATTTTTCCGATCTAACTTTTTGAATGTATGCAGTCATTATTACCAACTTCAATTCTCTTATCGATCAAGTGTCTGACAAGGCTGTCCTTTTGGAATGAGAAGATTTGAAGCCTCATTAGAATAATAAAAATAATTCCAGAATATTTAGAATATAAAGAGCTTTATAGTCTGTAGGTTTCCCAAAAATTTTCTCCTCAACCGTTACAGCCTTAATATTCAATTACTTAAAATATTTCATCTTAAAAATGCATGCAATTTTATATAAATGCGTTGAGGTTCTATTCGTAATATACCCAATAATTTCGCCAATTTATTTCAAAACACATTCCATGAGTTTGGAATCCCCGCATGGAATGTTCTCGTATCTTCTCCGAATTCATTATACTCGTTAGAAACACCGTGACTCCTGATTCCGTACGCAAAACAATTTCATACGAAACATATTCGAGACATTTAATTGTTTTTTTGTTTTGTTTCAGTGACATCATTCGAAATATAGACTTATGTAACCGCTGTAGGCCATGAGCACTGCGAAAAGAATATTCGTATATATTGCAAATGTTGCCGGGTCAAAAACAATCAAGCTGGCATTCATACCGCGTGATTGAATTTCACATTTCATTGTATCTGATTAACTTTTGTTACGTTGCCTTACTAAATGACTGTTATTGTCATTTAGTTCACGTATTTTTATATTCGATTGTGTCAAACATTAAAACTATGTAGAGATTTGATATGAACGTATCGGGATTTTTATATCTACCGAAAGTTTTTAGGCTGCATATCCAATTGCATAAAAAACTTCTAGAACATAAAAGTCAAAATCACGTTCGCCCTAACATCCCATGATCCAATTTCATCTTGCGTTTCTTCCGATTACACTAGGGTAAATCGTAAAAGGTTTATGGTGTATTATACACCTTTCGGTTATTACAATGAAAATCATGCCCACAAGTCTGAACATTCAGGGGAATTAACACTGTAAAGTTGATTTAAGTAGAGTGAAGTAAGGCTCAAGCTCAGGTGTCAGTTGCCTAACCATGTGAGCGAGAAGCAGCAGTTAAAGTAACAAGTTCTGGAGTGAAGACAGTTATCTTTTAAAAATGTAGTGCAACACGCACTCCTACTGCAACTGCCGGATCCGGTAAGCGAACCATAGAGGGCAATGACATTCACTAACAAAGGCTTACGTCCAGCAGTTGATTGAAACAAACTGTTTATAATGATAATCAAGATTATGAACTTAGATAATGGCTAATATTTCTTTTACTTTTAAATCGTCCACATCAATTTTAAATCTGTCACCGTCGATGTGGACAGTCAGAAAAATCGATCATAACAAAAACTGGGTCAAACATTACCCAGTGAACTGCCGATGTCACGTGACTGCCTGAAAGTAAGGAACCCTCAAGAAATCGATACTTAGGTATCAAGTTATGCCCTTGCCATACGTGTTGTTTTACGACAAACGACTGGTTTCGTGAAAGATGAGGAATACGTAGTTTCATTGGAAAAATAGAAACTAAATAGCCGTTTGCCAAATAAATCGTTAACTATCTAATTAAAAGATGAAATCGAATGAATGTATTTAAATTTATTGAAGTACAATGACAGCGAATGAAAAAAGGCCACTCATTTTAACCACGACTGACGAACCCGACCACTCTGTCAAAAGTGTATTGACTAAGAAGAAGTATAATGACTGAATCTCTGCTAACCAGTACTTGTCCAGCGTGGCAGCCTATGACCTAAGCCTTTGTCATTCGGAGAGGAGACACGTGTCCAAACGGGGAACGGTAAAAAGATTGAAGATGATGATGATAATGAATACATGCGATTTTTAAAAATAGAGTATGAAATGATAATTCGGCATACTTAAAGTATAGCAAACATAAAACAGGTACGTCATAATAATCAATAGGGATGTACACAATGACATTTAAGATAAACAATATTTAGATATTAAAGATAAAAAGATCACACACACACTATCAGCCTGTCATCGTCCACTGCTGGACATAGGCCTTTCCAATAGCACGCCACTGAGCTCGATCTTCAGCTCTTCGCATCCAACCACTGC